>CAJGYO010000582.1:0-61956 GCA_904845875.1 Miscanthus lutarioriparius
AAGTCACTAGCTTCTTCATCATGTCACTTGATTCTTCTTTCTTTGCTTTGCCCTTCCTTGCTCTTGGATGATGTGCTAGCCTTTGAATGCCACACTCTTCTTCTTCTTGTCATCATCCTTCTTCTCATCTTGGTCAACCCCCTCCCTTTCCACAAGGTATGTCTCTTGTGTCATGACATCGCCTAGTACTTGGTTAGCAGTTATGTCCTTCAATCCTCCTCTAATGATGATCAATCTCAATGTCTCAAATCTTGAGGTAGACACATCAAAAATGATGAGAGATCATCATATTGCACTTTCTCACCCAAACTCTTGAAATCATTGACAATCACATGCATTCTATGGAACATCTTCGAAATGCTCTCATCATCCTTCATCTTGAAGCTTGTCAACTTGTCCTTGAGATTGTATAATTTTGCACTCTTGACCGCTATTGTGCCCTCATATGTTTCTTCCAATCTCTTTCACACTTTACTAGCTCTCTCAAGATCCTTAATTTGCTCAAACACCTTTAAATCAATGGCATTGTAAATGGTGTTGAGAGCCATTAATGTTGTATTACTTGTTCTCTAGCCCTCTTAGGGTTGGATTGGTGGGATCAAGAATCACAAAATCATCCTCGGTCACATCCACGCCTTGTCGTTGATTGAACCCAAATACATCTTTATTTTCTCTTTCAATAATCATAGCATGTGCCATCAAAGTGTGGTGGTTTCCCCCCAACATGGTTGAATACTATTTGAGCTATCTTTTGACAGAGGTTGTTAAGCCTTCAATCAGCGGTGACCATGGCTCCGATACCACTTGTAAGGTCCTAAATGGCTAGAGGGGTGAATAGCCTATAAAATTCTCTACAAATACACTAGAGCAAGATGTTAGTACACTAAATGACATAATGCAATTTTCTCTAGCTCTATAAGGGTTGCAAGCCACCTATCCAACCAATTCTAGTTGCTATAATCACTAGGCACCACGAGGGACCAAGTCACTACTCACTAAGAGCTCTCAAACAAGCTACACTAAAGAGCTCCACTAGGTGAAACTAAACTAGCAAGCAAGCTCTCAAAACTAGATACACTAAGGAGCTTGCTACACAACTAGTTTACAAATGAATGTAAGGGAAGGAGTAGGGTGATTATACCATCATGTCGTAGGTATGAACCAATCACAATATGAATTCCAATGAACACCGGAGATTGCCAAATGGAACAATGAGACAAGCATTTTTTCTCCCGAGGTTCACGTGCTTGCTTAAGCACACTAGTCCCCATTGTGTTGACCAACACTTAGTGGTTTAGCTGGTGGTACCACACTAAGCCTTCACTAGGCACATAAGAACCTACCACAAGTGAGGTAATTCAATGACACGAGCAATCCACTAGAGTTACCTTTTGGCATTACCAGGAGAAGGCACAAGACCCCTCACAATCACCGGAGGCGGCCACGAACAATCACCAACTCGTGTGCCGATGCTCCTCCATTGCTCCAAGCCATCTAGGTGGCGGCAACCACCAAGAGTAACAAGAACTCCGCCAGCCACAAGCGATCCCCAAGTGCCACTAGAGGAAATCACTCAAGCAAATGAACTAGGAATCACTCCCAATCTCACTATGATGATAAATCAATGATGGAGATGAGTGGGAGGTGTTTGCTTTGGCTTACAAGGATGTCGAGAATGTCAAAGTGCCAAGAGTGTAAGCCCCAAGCTAGCCAAGAGCTATTTATAGATCCCCTCAAAAGATAGAGCTGTTCGGGTCACGTGAGGTGATCGGACTCCTTGGACAGGAGTAGCATCCATCCACTCGGCCGTTCAAGTGTCGCGCCTTTGAACCTCATGCGTCGGATCTCAATGGTCAAAACTCAGAGCCAGCGTGGTTAAGTGATGACCAGACATACTCTACTAAGCCCGACCAGAACACAGACACACCATAGTCGGTCAACAACGAGAAAACATCCGGAGATGTTTTTCAATGACCGAGATCGCCCTATCATGCATGACCGGACCAGGTGTAGGCATCTGGTCCTCACTAAGCCCACTTTCCCGAGGTGGTGACGTTAGTGTCGTTAGTGACGATCTAATGCACCCCCCTAGCATTTGATCTACCTCGGCTTTGCTAGTGTCCGATCGGCCATGGCGAAGCGATTGCCTCCTCTTAGGCCGACCATCGATCGGGACTCGGACTAGGTGTGCGGTCCGATGTCTGGTCAATGCTGCATAACAGCCCGATAGAAGCTAGGGTTAGGTGGACACGTCCAGTCACCCCTATGACCGTACGTCCGGTCCATCACCCTACGCCTCCATTTCTTTTTTCTTTCTCAATGACACTTCACCCTTGCTTCCAAGTTGATAACCACAAAGTGTAGAACTTGTGTGCTTGTGTGTTAGCATTTTACAAGGGTCAATTGTTAGCACACTAGGTCCCTAATGCATATGCAAGAATCATGTCACCAAGTGGCACTCGATAACCGCTTAGCCAAAAGATTTCCCTCTTTATAGTATGGCTATCGATCCTAAACACACTCACACCCTCTATGGTGTTTTGAGTGCCAAAACAAAAACCTATTCGATACCTTTGCCTTGATCAACCTTGCTTTTGTTTTTCTCTTTATTCTTTTCAAGTTGAACACTTGATCTTCAAGTTTGATCTTCACTATCACCATAACCATCATCTAAGCGCCACCACTTGGTATAGGACTATCCTCTCTTGTTCACACACTTAGCTCAAGGATTAGTCCATAGGTTTAATCAATTATCCAAAAACCAAACTAGGGCTTTTCCTTGGGGAACTACTCAACTTACATGTACCATCATAGGTACCTCAAGGGAGGCTCAGTCACACTCTCCCGGCCAAGACTTGTCTGAAGACTCATCATGACATCACGCCCTAGTCAACTCGGCCCTCACCACACACCCAAGACACACGTTGAATATCTCATCCACGGTATAAACCATATGGCGGTGGCACCAAGTGCCTAAGCCACACACAACATATCCACCCTATGTATCACATCACAAGATATCATGCATAGTAGTAAGTAAGTAGCAAGTGTATATAAGCGAGCATCTATCCTATCAGCTGGTGTGTAGGAATAAGGTTGTGACAAGGTATAGGCTCAAGCAATACCACCATGAAACCTATCACAAGTTCATTGCCAAAAGTAAAAGCGCTAGCATTCTATTTGCATGCCTAATGAGATTCTATGAGGTAGGGTAGGACGTGGCACTACCTACGATTAGGTCGTCTTGAAGCTTCTTGGTGTAGTCGTGAGTCCTCCTCATTAGGTGGTGCTCCTTTGGAGGCTGTTAAGCGAGACAATGGTCATGATAAGCGACCTCTTAGATACTTCACAAAGAACCAAAGGAAATTCAAAAGATCCAAATGTACTCAAACACAAGTCTATGACGTGAGCTCATTTTTAGAAAAAATTGGATGCTAGTTTCATATTTTCTAAGGTGGTATGAATCCTATGATTTTTCTAAGTTTAATCATTTTAAAAAAGAAAAAGAAAAACATTTGGAGCTACCATGTGGTGCTCCACGATTGGTTGGGATCCTACGGTCATTGACAAGTGGGGTCCAACTCAATGGTCAATATTTGACCGGTCCAGCAGTCCAATGCGGACCCGGGACTAACTAGGCTTGGCAAGTCGGGTCGTGGCTCTGCCCAAGCAAGTGTCGGCCGCTTGGCTAGCCATGTGGCGGGCTTGGATTCCCAACGGGCGTTGGCTCACGGAGCCGGCGCATGGTGGACTCGCAGCAGGTGCACCGTAGACCATAGGCTAGTTCACAGTGGACTACGTCTGTCACGGCAGCTATCTTGCAGCTCACGGCAAGCCCGAAAGTGCATGCAGGGGCAAATGGGAGAGAGGCGTCGGGGCTTCCCCTTTGATAGGTGTGACATGGGTCCATAGAGGGCACTGGCTTGCGATGAGTGTGGCCCTAAGGGCTCCTCGTCCTCTCTAAAAGCTCTAGTTTGGTTTTGGTGAATTGATAAAACCCTAAGTGCTAACCTAGTTTATCAAAGTGATCATGAGATAGGTAGCACATTCCAAGTAATGGAGCAAGCGGGTGAAGATCATGATGATGGTGTGACCATGGTGATGATCAAGTGCTTGGACTTGGAAAAGAAGAAGAGAAAAAACAAAAGCTCAAGGCAAAGGTGAAACTTGATAGGAGCTTTTTTGATTTGGTGATCGAGACACTTAGCGAGTGTGATCACATTTTGAGACAGAATAACCCGATACTACTAAGAGGGGTGAAACTCATATCAAAATGCTGAGTTATCAAAGTGCCACTAGATTCTCTAACTCATTGCATATGCATTTAGATTCTAGTGAGTGCTAACACCCTTGAAAATGTTTGTGAAAATATGCTAACAACTGCACAAGGTGATACACTTGGTGGTTGGTACATTTGATCAAGGGTGGAGAAGTTGGTGAAGTGGCGGAGTTGATTTTCATTGAAAATCGGTGACCCGACGTAGGTGGCATTGTGACCGGACTCAGGAGTGTCGTCCGGTCAAGTTTGGTGGCCCATGAGGCGTGACTTGGCGGTGATGGGACATTTGGGCCAACCTATGATCCCGACTCACCGAGGTGCGTCTGGTCGAGTGGTGATGTATGGTGACCCAAGCTACCGAAGGTGAGGCAATTGAGGACCTAACACATTGGCGTGTCGAGCGTGGGCGCACTGATGCGTTTGGTCATAGTTTTGCCAGCTCGAGGAGTTTCTCGGAAGTGACCGACGCCATGGAGCTGAAGGATCGGCATGTTCGGTTGTAGTTTGGTGGAGCACGAGCTTGTGCTGATCTAAAGCAGGGCTGGCGCGTCCGATCTCTTGATCGGTGCGTCTAGTCCCTCTTTAACCTCGCGGGCGCTGGTAGCAAGCCATTCACGATCAACGGCTTAGGTATAAACGCATGACACATGGCAGTGGATCGATGACTAGACGCTGAAGGTGGTGTGTCCGGTCACTTTGGACCGAAGCCGCATCCGTCGCCCCCATGAAGGCAGCGCAGTGAGGGAGCCTAACGACTCTATTCGTGGGGCTCTCTATTTAAGCCACATGGCTAGCTCAAGCTCACTCTCTTGGCCATTTGCATTGACATAGTAGTGAGCTTAGCCAAAGCCCTCCCACTCATCTCCATCATTGATTCATCATCTTTGTGAGATTGTGAGTGAATCCAAGTGTATTGCTTGAGTGATTGCATCTAGAGGCACTTGGTGTTCGTGTTTCACTATGGGATTCGCTTGTTACTCTTGGTGGATGCCACCACCTAGATTGCTTGGAGCAGCGAGAATCATCGAGCGGAGGTTGGTGACTTTCTTTGGCTTCGACCGTGGTGATTGTGAGGGGTTCTTGACCTTTCCTCGGCGGAGAACCAAAAGGTACTATAGTGGATTGCTCATGGCTTGTGTGATCCTCATCTTGTGTTGGTTGTGCAGCACCCTATTGAGGGTTTGATGTGTGATGCCAATCCACGCGTGAACCTCCAAGTGAGTGAATCGCCACAACGAGGACTAGCTTGCCGGCAAGTAAGTGAACCTCGGTAAAAATCTTGTGTCATTTTGTTTTGAGGATTTCTTGATTGATTGTGATTGATGGGCTCCATCATATTGTTATTGGCTCTATCCTCGACACGACTGTATAATTATCACATCCTCTCTCTTGCATTTACATTTCTAGTGTTGATTCACTCTTTAGTGTAGTTAGTCTTGAGAGCAAGCATGTGTTGGGTCTAGTGGTTAGTGAGGCTCTTTAGTTAGTCCTTTGAGAGCTCACTAACTTAGTGTCAATGACATAGCCTTTGTGTGCTTAGAGATCATAGTCACTAGAATAGTGGTAGTATGGCTTGCATTTTAGTAGGCTAGTGCAACACTTGCTTCACTGAATTTATTTGTCTAACATCTTTGCTAAGTGTTGTTGTAGAAATTTTCAATAGGCTATTCACCCCCCCTCTAGCCATTAGGACCTTTCAAGTGGTATCAAAGCCCTAGTCACTTTGTGATTTAGGCTTAACAACCTTTGGTGTCAAAATGGCTCAAATCAACAACATCAAGAAGCCACCCTAATTTGATGGCTCAAATTATCCTTATTGGAAGGCTAAGATGACAACATACATCAAGTCAATCAATAGAAAGGTGTGAAAGGTGGTGGAGACCAAGATTAAGGTTGCCAATGAGGAGGCTCCCACCGACGCCGAACAAGTGCTACTCCAAAAACAATGACATTGCTCTTAGTGCCATTCATGATGCTTTGGATAAGAGAACATTTGAGCAAATCAAGAACATTGAGAGGGCTCATGAGGTATGGAAGAAGTTGGAGGAATCATTTGAGGGTACTCAAGCCATGAAGGGGTGCAAAGGCATATATTCTCAAGGAGAAGTTTGCAAGCTTCAAGATGAAGGAGGATGAGAGGTGTGCGGAGATGTTCCATAGGCTTCAAGTGCTTATCAATGATCTCAAAGCACTTGGAGAAGAGATGAAGGACAAGGACTTCTCCCACAAGTTCTTGAGATGTTTGCCACATCAAGATTTGGCACATTGGTCACTATTTTAGTGAGGAGTGGTTTGGACACTATGACACCAAACCAAGTATTGGGAGATGTGATGACCGATGACACCTATAGAGATGATGATGAAAAGGAAGAAAAGAAGGAGAAGAAATATGAGAAGAAGGATGACAAGGGTGTGGCATTCAAGGCCACATCATCCAAGGGCAAGCAAAGCAAGAATCATCAAGTAAAGATGAAGACTTGAGCTTTGATGAGATGGATGATGAGAAGATGGCTCTCTTTGTCAAGAGATTTGGCAAGTTCATGGTGAAGAAGGGCAACCGTGCTAGAAGAAAGAAGCCTTCATCCAAGAACAAGAAAGAGTCAAGAAGGTGCTTCCATTGTGGAAGCAAGGATCATCTTGTTGCTCAATGCCCATACAATAGGGACAATGATGATGATGACAAGAAGAGCAAGAAGAATGATAAGAAGGAGAAGAAGGAGAATGACAAGATGACCTTCAAAAAGAAGAAGAAGAAGGTGGTTCATATGTGGTCACTTGGGATAGTGATGCTTCCTCAAGTGATGATGATGATAGTGATGATGACAAGACCACCAAGAAGAAGGCTCTTGCAAGCATTGCTATCAATGAGAAGCCTCTCTCTTCGATACTCTATCATGCTTCATGGCTAAGGCCACTAAGGTACAAACTTGTGATGATGGATGTGATGAGGAACATGATAATGAAAATGAAAGTGAAAGTGATGATGATGAACCAACTAAAGATGAACTACTTGACATGTTAAATGATGCTAAGGAGCATTTTGACATTAAGAGAAGGGAATACAAAGACTTGCGTAAAGGAACTAAAAGCCCTTAAGCAAGCCTTTGATGAGCTCAATGCATCTCATGAGAGGCTAGAGGAAGCCCATAAGAAGCTTGGCAAGGCTCACAAGAAGCTTGAGAAAGCTCATTCCTCTTTACTTGATGAGCAAAGTGTGAAAGAGCATGTTGCAACATGTGATGTAGTCCTAATTTGTGATATAATTGATGAATCATTCTATTAGCCTATCATTGTTGCTCCCACTAATCTTTCTTGTAGCACATCTACTTCTAACTCATCTAGTAGTGATGGTTTTACTTGTGATGCCTCACTAATGGTTGAGAATGAGGCTCTCAAGAAGGAGGTCAATGAGCTTACTTCGGCGCTTTAGGTAAAGCCTATGGTGGTGAGGGACCGCTTGCTTATGTGCTTGGGTAGCCAAAGAGCTTCTCTCTATAAAGAGGAATTGGGCTATACCCCAAGAAAAGCAAAGGCGGCCTTTGCTCCCTCACAAGACTAGTTTTGTGAAGAACAATTGTCGGTTTTGCACTAGTTGCAAGCAAGCTGGTCATAAAAGCATGAGTGCAAGAACAAGAACAAAAATGCTAATGTATCCTCAATTAAGCTTGATTCATTATATGTGCTTACTAAGGGTACAAATAGTGTGAAGGCTAAGTTCAATGGTGCACCATGGATGAGCTCAAAGAAGAAAGCTATATGGGTGCCAAAAGCTTGGTCACTAACCTTCAAGGACCTAAGCAAGTTTGGGTACCTAAAAGAATTGATCTTCTTTTGTAGGTCAATTGTAAAGCCAGAGGAAGGTATTGGGTTCTTGATAGTGGGTGCACTCAACACATGACCCGGTGATGAAAGTATGTTTAACTCAATCAATACAAATGGCAATAATGGTTATGATAGTATTACATTTGGTGATAATGGCAAAAGGCAAGGTCAAAGAGCTTGGTAAGATTGCAATATCCAATGACATGAGCATTTCCAATGTGTTGCTTGTTGAGAGCTTAAACTTAAATTTGCTATCCGTGGCTCAGTTATGTGATCTTGGATTCAAATACATATTTGTGGTAGATGATGTAGAGATCATAAGTATAGATGGCTCTAACTTGATCTTTAAAGGCTTTAGATATGAGAATATATACTTGGTTGATTTCAATGCTAGTGAAGCTCAATTGTCAACATGCTTGTTCTCTAAGTCTAGTATGGGTTGGTTATAGCATAGAAGACTTGGTTATGTTGGAATAAAATAATTGAATAGATTGGTTAAGCATGACTTGGTTAGAGGCTTGAAAGATGTTGTGTTTGAGAAGGATAAGCTTTGTAACTCTTGTCAAGCCAGCAAACAACTTGGAAACACCCATCCTAAGAAAAGCATGATGAGCACTAGTAAAGCATTTGAGTTGTTGCATATGGATTTGTTTGTGCCAACTCAATACACTAGCATCAAGTGGAAATAAATATGGCTTTGTGATAGTGGATGACTATATAAGATACACTTGGGTATTCTTTCTAGTGGACAATAGTGATGTGTGTTGCAATATTTAAATCATTTGTCAAGGGCATTCACAATGAGTTTGAAACAACCATCAAGAGAGTTAGAAGTAACAATGGTAGTGAATTCAAGAACACTAGAATTGATGAGTTGTGTGATGAATTTGGAATTAGACATCAATTCTCGGCCAAGTACACTCCACAATCAAATGGCCTTGTTGAGAGGAAAAAATAGAACCTTGATTGACATGGCAAGATCAATGTTGAGTGAGTACAATGTGAGTCAATCTTTTGGGCCAAACAATCAACACGGCTTGGTATTGTAGCAACTGCGCCTCTATTGTCACCCATTGAAAGAGAAGACACCATATGAGCTCTTGAATGGTAGAAAGCCCAACATAGCATACTTTTGGGTCTTTGGTTGCAAATGCTATATTTTGAAGAAAGGCACTAGATTAAGCAAATTTGATAAGAAATGTGATGAAGGATTCTTGCTTGGATACTCTACTACAAGCAAAGCATATAGAGTTTGTCATTTGGCAAGTGGTACTCTTGAGGAAGTTTATGATGTGGAATTTGATGAAACCAAGGGTTCCCAAGATGAGGATGAAAATCCTGAAGATGTTAGAGGCATTTAATTTTCAAATGCCATGAAGAACATGAATATTGGTGAATTGAGGCCTAGGCAAGTGAATGATGATGAAGATGATCAAGTGCAAGTGCTCTCTAACTCAAATGTGCAAGTTGACACTAATCAAGCAAGTGCAAGTGGCTAGTACATCATCTCAATCTAATGAGTAAGCAAGTGCAAGCAATTAAGTTCTAATACTCCAATCAATTCATATTGCAAGAGATCATCCATTGGACACTATAATTAGAGATATTTCTAGAGGTGTTCAAACTAGATCAAGATTGGTTTCATTTTGTGAGCATTTCTCATTTGTGTCATCCATTGAACCAAATAAGATAGATAAAGCATTGAAGGATGTTGATTGGGTGAATGCTATGCATGAAGAATTAAACACACAAGAAAACAAGTATGAGAGTTAGTGGAAAGACCAAAGAACCACAATATGATTGGAACCAAATGGGTCTTTAGAAACAAGCAAGATCAAGATGGGATAGTAGTAAGGAACAAAGCAAGATTGGTAGCACAAGGTTACACTCAAGTTGAAGGTCTTGACTTTGGAGAAACATATGCCCCGGTTGCTAGATTGGAAGCAATTAGAATCTTGCTAGCCTATGCTTGTGTACACAACATCAAGCTCTATCAAATGGATGTCAAGAATGTATTTCTCAATGGCTACATCAATGAAGAAGTATATGTTGAGCAACCTCCTGGTTTTGAAGATGACAAGAAGCCCGACTATGTGTACAAGTTGAAGAAAGCATTGTATGGTTTGAAGCAAGCACCTAGAGCATGGAATGAGAGATTGGGGGACTTTCTACTCTCTAAGGGATTCATTATGGGCAAGGTTGACACCACTCTTTTCACCAAGAAGATTAGAAATGACTTGTTTATGTTACAAATCTATGTTCATGACATCATATTTGGATCAACCAATCAAAACTTTTGTGAAGAGTTTAGAAAGATGATGTCTAATGAGTTTGAGATGTCCATGATTGGAGAGTTGAGTTACTTCCTTGGTCTTCAAATCAAGCAATTAAAGAATGATACATTTGTGAGTCAAGGCAAGTACATCAAAGACATGCTCAAAAAGTTTGGCATGAATGAAGCAAAGGTCATAAGTACACCAATAGGAACAAAAGGCAATTTGGATAGTGATGCAAGTGGCAACATGGTGGATCAAAAGTTGTATCGGTCTATGATTGGAAGCCTACTCTTTGTGACCACATCAAGGACGGATGTCATGTTTAGTGTGTGCATGTGTGCAAAATTTCAAGCCTCACCAAGAGAAAGTCATTTGAAGGCTACAAAGATAATATTGAGGTACTTGAAGCATACATAAAATGTTGGTTTGTGGTATCCCAAAGGAGCAAAGTTTGAGCTAGTTGGTTACTCCGACTCAGATGATTATGCAGGATGCAAGGTTGAAAGGAAGAGCACCTCGGGCACTTGTCAACTATTGGGAAGATCATTTGTTTTATGGTCACCAAAGAAGCAAAATAGTGTTGCATTATCAATCACCAAAGCCGAATATATATCCGCCGGTAGTTGTGCATAAATTTTTTGGATGAAGGCCATGTTGAATGACTTTGGAATCAAATTCAAGAAAGTGCTATTGCTATGTGACAATGAGAGTGTTATCAAGCTCACCAACAATCCGGTTCAACATGCAAGAACAAAGCACAATGATGTCCGCCACCGTTTCATCAGAGATCATCAATAAAAAGGGGACATTTGCATTGAGAGTGTGGGCACCGAAGATCAACTAGCTGACACATTCACCAAGTCATTGGATGAGAAGAGGTTTTGCAAGCTAAGGTATGAGTTAAACATATTGGATTTCTTAAATATGTGTTGATGCACCCCCCCACTTATATGGCATGCCTCTCTTTCGAGCAATCCAAAGTAAAAGTTGATTGGCATGCATACATCCTTTACTAAGGGCTTGTTTAGTGCATCTAGTTATTCCTCATGTCTTATAGGCTCATTCATGAAAATCAAATGAATTTGATGCTTGTATGGTACCACTATTGCTTCTATGCTTGACTTGATCTAGTGGTAGCATATGACATGTTTGTGGGCTTGTGAACCTAGTGTTTGATCTAGAAAATGAGCTATAAGTGTTTAACCCAACATGGTACAAGATAACCCTTGAAATGAGGTGTGAAGAAGCTTGTCCTTGGATCAAACCGAGTTAAATATCTTTGGCAAGTGTTCTAGATTGAACCAAATTTAGGAAAATGATCCTCACCCCATTGATTCACATTTATAATCTTAACCTATCTAATATTGAACCTTTGTGGTCATTGATGACAAAGGGGGAGAAATTGCACAAAGATAAGGTTAAATATGACAAAGAGGGAGAACTTTGACAAAGGGAGAGTAATATGAAAGTAAGGGGATCAATTAAAATTTGAGCACACAAGTAGGGGAGCAAGCTCATAAACTTGATTGATACATTTAAATGTGCATGTCATATGTTTGCTTGCATGGCACAAGTTTTAAATTAAAATTCCATGCTTGTGTGATGTATGCTAGTTGTAGGTTTGAATGATGAAATGAAAAACAAGCATGCATAGGTTGAGCAACTAGACTTGTGTTTATATTGTGAAAACTAAACCCTTGCTTCTAATGTTTATCTCATGGGATATTCTAGTTTTTGTGTATGTCTAGTTACTAATGGTGCTAAGGATGGTATATTTGGTGCACTCCGATTGGTATCACGCTTCAAAGGTCCATCTCTTATTCCTTAGCACCATTTGGTAGACATTGCCCTCCAAATTCCAATCCATGCATATGTGCAAGTTTCAATCCAAACTCTTAGCACATATGTAGGGGGAGCTAATGCTACCAATTAGGGTTCATGAAACTTGTCCATATCTTTTTACACATGGTAAATATTCTTGGGCAAGCAACATGGATTCAAATGAATTTCAATTCATATCTTTGTAAAAGGGTTGTCATCAATTACCAAAAAAGGGGAGATTGAAAGCTCTAGTTTGATTTTGATGAATTGATGAAACCCTAAGTGCTAACCTAGTTTATCAAAGTGATCATGAGATAGGTAGCGCATTCCAAGTAATGGAGCAACTGGTGAAGATCATGATGATGGTGTGACCATGGTGATGATCAAGTGCTTGGACTTGGAAAAGAAGAAAGAGAAAAATAAAAAGTTCAAGGCAAATGTGAAACTTGATATGAGCTTTTTGATTTGGTGATCGAGACACTTAGCGAGTGTGATCACATTTAGGATAGATAGCCGTACTACTAAGAGGGGTGAAACTCATATCGAAATGCGGTTATCAAAGTGCCATAAGATTCTCTAACTTATTGCATTTGCATTTAGATTCTAGTGAGTGCTAACACCCTTGAAAATGTTTGTGAAAATATGCTAACACACGTGTACAAGGTGATACACTTGGTGGTTGGCACATCTGAGCAAGGGTGGAGAAGTTGGTGAAGTGGAGGAGTTGATTTTCACTAAAAATCAGTGACCGGACGCAGGTGGCGTTGTGACCGGACTTGGAGTGTCAGCATCCGGTCAAGTTTGGCGTGCTCGGGCAGTGACCGAACGCTGGGTCAACCTGTGACCTGACTCACCGAGGGTGCGTCTGGTCAGTGGTGACGTATGGTGACGCAAGCGCTGAGCTGAGGCAGTGAGGACCTGATGCATTGGCGCGTCTGGTCGTGGCGCACCTGACACGTCCGGTTGTAGTTTTGTCGCTCGAGGAACTCTCTAGAAGTGACCTGACGTCATTGAGCTAAAAAAGGATCGGACGCGTCCGGTCGTAGTTGGGTGGAGCGTGAGCTTTTGCTGATCTGACACGGGGCTGGCGCGTCCGATCTCTTGATCGGTGCGTCCGGTCCCTGTTTAACCGCACATGCGCTAGCAGCTAGCCATTGGCGATCAACGGCTCAGGTTTAAACGTGTGACACATGGCAGCGGATCAGCGACCGGACGCTGAAGGTGGTGTGTCCGGTCACTTTGACCGGCGCGTCGGAGGCGCCCCGAGAAGGCTGCGTGAGGAGCCCAGCGGCTCTATTCGTGGGGGCTCTCTATTTAAGCCCCACGGTCAGCTCAAGCTCACTCTCTTGGCCATTTTCATTGACATAGCAACCTTTTGAGCTTAGCCAAAGCCCTCCCACTCATCTTCATCATTGATTCATCATCTTTGTGAGATGGGAGTGAATCCAAGTACATTGCTTGAGTGATTGCATCTAGAGGCACTTGGTGTTCGTGTTTACAATGGGATTTGCTTGTTACTCTTGGTGGTTGCTGCCACCTAGATAGCTTGGAGCAGCGAGGATCATCAGCGGAGGTTGGTGAGTGTCTCCGGCTTCGATCGTGGTGATTGTGAGGGTTCTTGACCTTTCCTCGTGCGGAGAGCCAAAAGGTACTCTAGTGGATTGCTCGTGGCTTGTGTGATCCTCATCTTGTGTTGGTTGTGTGGCACCCTATTGAGGGTTTGGCGTGTGATGCCAATCCACGCGTGAACCTCCAAGTAAGTGAATCGCCACAACGAGGACTAACTTGTCGGCAAGCAAGTGAACCTCGGTAATAATCTTGTGTCATCTTATCCCAAGGATTTCTTGATTGATTGTGATTGATTGGCTCCATCATATTGTGATTGGCTCTATCCTCATCACTGACGGTATAATTATCACATCCTCTCTCTTGCATTTACATTTCTAGTGTTGCTTCGCTCTTTAGTGTAGTTAGTCTTGAGAGCAAGCTTGTGTCGGGTCTAGTGGTTTGAGGCTCTTTAGTTAGTCTTTGAGAGCTCACTAACTTAGCGAGTGACACACGACCTTGGCGTGCTTAGAGATCATAGTCACTATAATAGTGTTAGGTGACTTGCATTTCACTCTCACGCCTCGCCGCGACTTTGTGCAAGAAGGCGGTGAGAGAGAGGTAAAGGCGGGCTTGGGCCTTGGCAAGGCCAGCCATGGCGGTAGCGGTGGATGGTGGTGCGACTGTTGTGTAGGCAAGGCCACGGGGTTCTCTCCATTCTAGTCAAGGGCTTAGGCGAGTCCGGGGGTTCAAGAGGAGCGGCGTCGTGACCAATTCATGCGGCGGAGTCCGCTCGGCGATGAGGCTCACGGTGGAGGCAGAGGCGAAGGCATGGCCCGGTGAACGACAACTAGGTGGGGTCATGGGTCTTGACGAGGCGCACATCGGTGCGCCAGTCACGGCGAGGCGCTCGGCTCATCCCCGCCCTGCGAGGCGCAGGCGGCAGCAGTGGGAACAGCTCCGCACAACGGTGCCCATGCTTGTGCACCGGTCATTGCAGCGGGTCTTGGGGTTCTAAGGGGCTCTGTGGCGGCCGTGTAGTGCCGAGTGGTGCGTCGTGGCGGTAGGCGGAGCCCGTCGGGGAGCTAGAGATCTCTCTTGTGCTGGTGGGACCGGAATAGTGGCCCGCCGCAGCGGTACCATGTCCATGCACGCGCGCACGTGCGGTGGTGTTCCAGCGCCTCGGCAATGGACCGATACAACAGATATCTCTATCTCTTCTCTATATTAAAAAGATTCTAAAGTCATCATCTACTCAGTGATACCAAATACCTTGCTCACACGTCCCCGTCTGATACGAATCATACTGAACTTAGCTCACACGTTCGTGTCCTACCCGGTACATCCGTGTCCGACTACTAGGGGTGAAAACGGTACGGATTTTTTCCAACCGTATTCGAGACCAAATCCGTTTAGAGGGGTTCAGATCTGTTCATATCTAAGTTCGGATATTCAACATCCGACACCGTGTCCGTATCCGAATACTCAAATTGCATATTTATATTCGAATCCGAATCCAGACAGAAATATGAAAACAAATGTAGTATCAGTGTTATCTGTCAATTCAAAAATTAAGACTTCGGTGCAGGGCACGAGCATGTATCTAGTGAATAGAAAAAAATACCTATCAAATATGAATGGATTGATATAAACAAACAACCCGCCCAAGTCTTCTTGCTCTTCTTGAGGCGCAAATGTTTCTTGCAATTTCCGTGATTTTCAGTTCCATACAGCAGATACAGTCGGCAGAAAATTTGCGTGCGCAATAATAATATCCTAGTTGAACAATACATATATTCATACATCGTCTTCAGCTCAGTCTTAAAATTTCAGCTTAAATAGCTGAAATACATGTTGAGATCTACTTATCTTAGTCATCTTGATGCCTTCATCACATCATGGCTTCTCGTCTGGCCTTCCACATGAGCCAGTTAAACGTCTCGCCAAATTTTGAGGGCTCGCAGTTTTATTTGGAGCATGAATGCAGCTTCCTCGTTCACCACACCGAGAAATTTCCAATCATTGTTTCCTCCCAAGTCTTGAGTCAAAAATTATGCCATCCCGAAGTGCTAAACGTCAGACGAACGGTTCGCGTACTCTTGAACCAATGCTCCAAAGAGAGATGGCCTCTCGATCAGATTTGCAGGCCGGTCAAACTCCTTCGCTAGTCCTGGTACCAAAATGATTCAGATTTTAGATTGACAGTGGGATTTGGAAGCTTGAGCTCGAGTTCTCAAAATACCAATACTATTGCTAGGAAACTTTAAGTTCAGTGTATGAATGTCGTATTAAGGTGAACAAAGTGTCAAGTTCTATGTGGTTACCTGCATCTATAACCAGGACCCTGTCGCAGTCCATCACCGTTGGTATTCTGTGCGCAATGCTGATAATGGTACAAGCTGCAAAGTCTTCCCGGATGATCTTCTGAATCACAGCATCGGTCTGGGAATCAACGGATGCAGTGGCCTCGTCCATGAACAGTATTCTGCTGCGCTTTAGCATCACCCGGCCAAGGCATAGCAGTTGCCGTTGTCCAACACTCCAGTTCTCACCATTGTCGACAACTAGGTGGACAAAAGACAAATTATGTTCATTGTCAGTATATAGCTGCAACAAATGTTTTAAGAACTCTTTTGGCTCAATGGTATTACAAGGAAAAACTAAGCCTCTTCAATTATGTTCCTGCAAGTTACAGACATATAGTACTATTAAATCACTATTTTATACACGTTTAATGTGGAGAACCTGGATTCTTGAAGTCAGAACAATATGTAGAGTTGAAGGGTATAGGAAAATGAAGTTTCATATTATTTCCACAGCATATTAAACAATTAAGTTAATAGTTAAAATACCTGAAGCATCAAGCTTTTCGGTTTTGAAGCCACGGCTTCTTTCAACTGACAACGGTCCAAAGCCTAAAAGGGAAATACGTTTAGCTTCTAATGAGATGGCAGAGAAAAATAATCAGATAAAAACAGGCTTACTGGTGAAATATATACCTGCCAGATTTCATCATCAGAATACTGCTCAAGTGGATCAATATTGCTCCTAATGGTCCCTTCAAAGAGAACAGGTTCCTGAGGGATGATACCAAACCGTGACCTAAGGTCATGGAGTCCTAAAGTGCAGATGTCAACACCGTCGATGATTATTCTCCCCTCAGAAGGCTCCACTATTCTGAACAATGCCTGGATCAGTGTTGATTTCCCACTACCAGTTCTACCGACAACTCCAATCTTCTCTCCTCCATGTATGCTTATCGTGATGCCCTTCAACACTAGAGGAGTGTTGTGCCTATACCTAAACTGCAGAAGCACAGAGACAAACTCTTGTTACTTGATGCTTTCAGTTGTCAATGCTCAAATTTTTTCACCACTGCACCATATTGAATAAACTAAAGAATATACTGTATCAGACTATCAGTTGGGAAATCTACCTTAAGATCAATGACATCGATGTCACCTTTTGTTGGCCAGTTAGAATCTGGTAGGCAGTCCTTGATCCTCCATGCGGCCTCTGAAGGAATATTTGTGAATTGCTTTATCCTCTCAACTGAGACCATCTTGTTTTCAATGAAGCAACTGATCCAGATGGCCCAGAACAACACCTGGTTGAGAGATAGACCATATGATAGTGATAGACCAACATATTCTGCACCATGAGAAGGGTTTTTAGAGTTTGAAAAATTAGAGAACATCCCAGTATTTCCATACAAAGTTCATGATGGCAAAAGGCAATCAGTTGTTAGAAGTTCCACCTGACTTGACGATGCTGCTTGGCAATGTGACCATGAGAACAGCTGTGAAGCAGAGAACAAAGCTTCCAATGAGCTCGAGCCGGAAACCAAGCCACTCGTTGGCACCATTGTTGTGGAAGTCCATCCTCAGGCTTGAGTTCACCCGGTTCAGGTTCTCCTGCAAGAAGCTGTCCTCCTTCCTGAAACACCTGATGGTCATGACACCTTGAACTGTCTCAGAGAAGTGGTGGATCACTGGAGTTTTGGTGATCGACTCGAGGCGCAGTCAGCTCCTCGATGTCGACAAGTAGTAGCCCTGGTGTAAATCATATCAGATTGTCAAAACACGGAGCAAGTGCACAAAGGACAAGCATCAGAGATAGTAATTGCCATTGCCATGGTGGAAGCACAAACTCACCCGGTACCAGATGTTCAGTATCACCAGAGGGATGATGGCGATGACGGACGGCCACGCCACTTGACACGTGACGATAAGCACACTGATCACGGTGATGTACATGGACACGCTCATCCAGACGAAGAACGGCAGGAAGAGATCAACGTTCGTCTGATCTGACGACGCCTGCGCAACAACATAAGCTATGTCAGCACCAAGAGCTACATCAAACAAAGGATGATGCCTCAGCATCGTCGTACCCTGCTGAGGATCCTGCCTGATGGCGTGGTGTCGAAGAAGGACATGGGCGCGTGCAGGATGCTGTTGAGGATCTGCTTGAAGAACCGGTCCGCCGTCTGGAGGCCAATGATGGCCACGAGGAAGGAGCGAGCCGCGACGAGCACCACCGAGACGGCGGCGATGATGGCGTACACGTTGATGAACAGCGACGGCTGGAACGAGGTTGCGTTCTCCTCGGAGGTCTGGTCGGCGAGCCAGTAGTCGCTGGCCATCAGAGAGCCCTGCCACACCACGGAGACAGCCACCACCACAAGCGGCCCCCACCACCCCCAGGCCTCCGTCATGTACTGCTTGTACACGGTGAAGCTGACGTGCCCGCTAGCGCGCTCCTCGTCCTTGATCAGCCGCGCCGACGCCTTCTCGGCCTTGGGCGCCACGATGGAGGACGAGGACGAGTCGCCGTTGGACGCCCTGCCCGCAGCGGTCTTGTTCGACGGCTGCCGGGAGAGGGGCAGCTCGCGCTCGCTCGCCGGCGCCGCGCTCTCCACGAGCTCCATGGAGCTGTCGTGCGCTGCGACCAGTGCCGCGAAGTCGGTGCCGGCCTGGAGGAGCTCATTGTACTTGCCGGATTGTACGATCATTCCGTCCTTCATCACCTGGAAGCATTTGCGGTGGGTTCAGCACGAGTCGAGAACTTTAAAATCAATAGATCACAGCTACTACTGTAAATACTACTAGTAAAACACAATGCACTTACATATATGATATCAGCATTGTGCAAGAAATCAACTTGGTGTGTCACGAGCACTATGGTCTTGTTCTTCAGAGCACCTCTAACACATTCCTGCTCAAACAAACAAAAGGATCAGTCTGTTGCTGTTCGTTCCATTAGGAATCTGAATAGAAACTCGATCAAAAGTTCAGCTTCAGTGATGCATGGAGTACCTTGAAGATCTCAGTGCCCGTGTGCGCATCGACCGCACTGAATACATCGTCGAGGAGGTATATATCGCAGTCCTGGTAAACGGCACGTGCGAGCTGTATGCGTTGCTTCTGCCCGCCGCTAAGGTTGATGCCACGCTCCCCGATCTCCGTTTGGTCGCCGAATTCCATCATCTCGAGGTCCTTCTCCAGGCAGCACACCCTGATGACCTCCTTATACCTCTCCCGGTGCATGGGCTTCCCAAACAGGATGTTTTCCTCAATGGTGCCGTTCTGGATCCATGCCGTCTGTGCCACATATGCCGTGCTGCCGCAAACCTTTACCTGCAATTATCATTGCATTTTCTCATAAGCAACATTCTGTAGTAGGTTCTAACTGAAACCCTTTACAGTAATCTTTCATAATATAGGACTCGCGCATTTAGCCAGACACAAACATGACACTCAGTTAAAATTTTATTTATTCTTTTCTCATAATAAAGACTCTACTGGGAAGCCAGCAGGGTGCTGCAGAAATGTAGCAATCTAGCAGATCCAAGTTCTACTATTCCCTTGTCCGTCAAATACTGAAATGAATGTACAAACCTTCAGTTGAGATTTATCTATGCAGAGCAATGATGCAGGGCACTAAAGCTTTGTACTGTTAGTAGGCACTCCAAGATCATATCCATTGATCTCATGGACATAAATGGCTGGCTAGCAATTCTACTTAGACACCCAAATCCAAAAGGAAGCTGGAGTTGATATCCAAGTCAGATTCTAATATCCGGAAACATGGGTGCATCTCATTCTCCAGCGAAAACAGTCTGAATGTTGGAAGCGATACAAACTCGTCAGTAAAACGTAGTTAGATCTAAGACTCTTTTAAGAAAATCAAACTCTGTAGAAATAGAACACTACATCAGGTAATGTTCTACGTTCAGGCAAAATTTTCAAGTTCAAACTCAATAATGTCCAGGTCATGAGTTACTAGTAAATTAATTTCCTTTTCGAAACGGGACACCCAAATTGGAACCACATATTGGCGCCCATATTGGTGTCCAGTGCTGGGGGTAGGGATGGAAACGAATCGGATACGGACGGATATCACTGATATTGCATTTGTTTTCATATTTCTGCCCGGATTCGGATTCGAATACAGATAGTGTCAATCATACCGGATATGATACGATTGGATATCAACATCATAAATATGCGATTTGAGTATTCGGATATGGATACGGTATCGAATGTTGAATATCCGGACTCGGATACGGACGGATCTAAACCCCTCTAAACGGATTCGGTCTCGAAAACAGTCGGAAAATATCCGTACCGTTTTCATCCCTAGTGCTGGGTATCCAATCCAATAGACCAATACACGTACTCCTACACAAGACGATAACAACTGTTCACTATCAAACGCACACCAGCGCATGCAGCACCACAGCATTCAGTTCTGATTTTCAGGCTGTTCGTTTGACTATGACTTATCGTAAATGATTGTAAATTTTCAGCCGGAACAGTATTTTTCTCTCACACAAACCAGCTATCAGTGTTTCTTTATGAACCAGCAATGATATGAACCAGCCGACCGAACAGGCTGCTTGTGAGCAGACCTCTGAAAAACACTAAAAGAAAAAGAATTATCGCTGCAAGGTAGTAATATCTGCTGACAGGACAGAGCAGCGATTCCCTGCTGACAATCTCCTCTTTTAAAAAAAAAAGATTTCAGGCACGGCTACTGCTGCAACCTCGTGGTGTCGCGGGAAAGTTGATGCCCTGAATGTGCAGGCTGACTTTCATCTGCGTGCGCGGACAAACGCAGATAGCCTTTTGTTTTGGACACCTAATAAAAGGTCGAATCCACACTAGTAGAGGAGTAGTCTCCTGGACTAGAACGTGATAGCCTTTTGTTTTGGGACATGCTAGTATACAAGTATGGTTAACCTATATCTCTGTTTGTTTTGGACACCTAAGATTAAGATTGATACGGGCTAAAGTTTAGTCGCGTGTCACGTCAGGACTTTCATCGGACGTTACGAATGCTAACTAGAAGAACTAAACATAAGCTAATTATAAAACTAATTACGAAGTAGACTAATTAGCAAGACGAATCTATTAATCCTAATTAATTCATAATTAACAAATATTTACTGTAGCACGCATTGTCGGATCATTGAATAATTAGACTTTCGTCTAGTAAATTAACCTTAATCTGTGTAATTAATTTTATAATTAGTTTATGTTTAATACTCATAATTAGTATCAAAGATTCGATATGACAGGGCTAAACTTTTGTCCGAGA
The DNA here is from genome assembly GCA_904845875.1 of Miscanthus lutarioriparius. Lineage (NCBI taxonomy): Eukaryota > Viridiplantae > Streptophyta > Magnoliopsida > Poales > Poaceae > Miscanthus > Miscanthus lutarioriparius. The sequence continues at coordinate 21,346 of CAJGYO010000582.1, forward strand.
AAAACAAACACAACCTAATATGTGGAGCACCATACGGTCTCCGGCGCAAACACAAGAATCGAATTGCAGCCACAGACGGCCAATGATAACGACAGAACGTTTGGTTTGGTTGGTGTTCTCCACCTGAGACTCAGAAATCTTGTATTGTGCTCCTTTCGTCTACAAAAGAATGCAAATCTCACGTTTCGAAAAGTCAAATAATTTCAACTTTAACTAAAATTGTATAAAAATATACTAACACTCATCAGACAAAATAAGTATTATTAGATTACTTATAGAATATATTTTCATAATAAATTTATTTCGAGACAAATATTAATCCTATTTACTATAAGCTTGGTCAAAGTTGGACTGGCATGTTTCTCATAATTATATTCTTTTCTGGACAGAGGCAGAATAAGAAGGGCGGCCCACTTTTTGCAGTTTTGCTAGACGCGATGTGGCCTTGGATCTCGATCAATTCTCTTGCCCTGGCTTGTGTGACGTGCGCCGTGTCGTATCTACTGGGCAGATTGCTGTTATCATCACTCGAAATAATCTTTGCATGATTGCAGGCTTTTCCATATTATAAATAAAATTATGCCAAGTATATGTAATTAGGAAGCATTTCAATTCTGTCAAAGCGAAGTAGTAAGCATCATGTTAGTAGCTTTCAAGAAAAGCTGTCTTTTGGACTCCTTTTTTTTCTAAAAAAAAAAGTAAACATCATGGAGTGGTTTCCGCCCGAGCTGGAACTCCTCAAATTTCCAAGCGGTAATCGATCGTTTATTTGAGTAATCATCGCCTTGGATGAAAGAAATATCAAGTTGCAGCTGCTCGCCGGCTTCTACTCCGTGACTGATAAGGGCATTTTCAATAGTGTCTTAAGGGCTAGCTTATAGAATATTTTATTCAATAAAAAGATGAGATGAGAGAATGACAAGCTAGCTCTTCATGAAAAGCTAAATTTATAGGATTCGTATGTCTATGCTTACACATTTTTCTATACTGACATGTCCGGTTATTCTATTTTTTCAAATTCATAGTATGAGCTAGCAAGTTAACTCTATTATCGAGGGTGCCTGAAAAAACATGGATGGACACGATCTACCTTTACGTTGGAACATAAAGTATTTATTATATTGTTATTGTAGGGCTCGGTTGTACTTCTGTCCCAAAATACTAATCTCCGTCCAAAAAGAATGCAATTTTAGATGTACTCTTAGTTAAAGTGTTTAAAATTTGACCAATTATATAGATAAACTATCAATGTTTACGATGCCAAATAAGTATATTCTGAAGATATATTTCATGGCAAATCTAATCACACTTATTTGATATAAATATTGATGCTTTTTATATGTAGTTATTAATCAAACTTAAGATACTTTAACTTGGTATTGTGTTGAATTAAATATAAAATAATGTCGTAAATTATATAGTAGCTACCGTAACTCAAAGTGGTAATACTAACATATTAAATAAAGAGAGATAGAGCGAGAGATATTTTGCAAAAAACTTAAATAATTTTAAATTTGATTAAATATTATATAAAAATACTAACATATGAGTATCATTAAATTAATTAGGGAATATATTTTTTATAGCAAACTTAATATTTTTATAAATTTGGTTAAACATAAAAGATTTTTTGACTCTGTTACAAACTTAATTGCATTCTTTTTTACTCCTAAAAAATTGCATTTTTTTTACTCCTAAACCGGAGGGAGTATATATCTTACGAGTACTCATATGCTCACCGTACCATAGCACATATACTCATTCCATCCCAAATTATAAGTCATTCCAAAAATCTTAGAGAGTCAAACTATCTCAAGTTTGATAAAATTTATATGATAAGATAATAATATTTATGGTGCCAGCTAAGTATCATTAGATTCTTCATTAATTATATTAATTATATTTTTATAGTATACATATTTGATGTTAAAAATCTTTGTAATTCTTTTTCTATAATTTTGGTTAAAGTTAAGATGCATTGACTCTTTAATATTCTTGGAATGACTTAGGCAGTCCAAATGGTGTATCGATGATGGTTTTTATCCTCATTAAATGACTTGTCACGTAGGCAAAACGCTGATATGGCAACGTAATTAATGAAGAAAGAGAGCAAAAATCATAGAAATGGTTTCCTCATGAAGAAATCAGGTCTACTCTTGACCCAATGCATCAAGAAACTATGAAATCGTCATTGGGGAGAAACCACCAGTTTCTTAGGAGCTCATGTCGCACTCCCATTGGAGAAAGAAGATAGAGTTGGGAAAGAGAAAGAGAAAATAATTATTACTCATAGAAACCATGGGTTGAAAAAACAGATACTTTTTTGTGCGGTATCCTATATTATAGAAACTACTAGTTTCTTTTTCTTTGGGACTGCCTTTATAATTTAGAAAAGAGAGAGTATTTATATGCACGTGCGTCTATAAATATTAGAGGAGAAGATGGACCCATATCTTGTGATTATATTGTAGGAGTACGTGTACCGGTGTCCTTGGTCAGACAAAGTAAGACAAGGTATCGAATAAACAAAGTTATCGTCTGCTTTGCTTTTCTCGCAGGTCACGGGGATGGCCGGGACCCAGCTTCACTTCACGAGGGTGACCCAAAAAACTGGAACGCCGGACCCCTACGCCCTGTCTAGTTCGACTCCAAAATCCTAAATTTTTCAAGATTTTCTATCACATCGAATCTTTGACGCATACATAAAAGTATTAAATATAAATAAAAATAAAACTAATTACACGGTTTTAGACGAAATTCACGAGACGAATCTTTTAAGCCTAATACTAATTGCCAAATAACAACAACAAAAACTGCTACAGTATCATTTTGCCAAATTTTTGGCATCCAAACGGTGCCCTAGCTAGACTGTCTGTGCCACCCTACGATTCTAGTAGCTGTTCAGTGAGTACGTACTGTAATGATCACTCGCTGAAAAACAGGTTAGGCCCATTCAAAAAAATTTGCACGGACCTGTCGTATCGAATCTTGTGATACATACATGAAGTTAGGTGAGAAATCGCGAGACAAAACTTTTGAACCTAATTAATCTATAATTATACACTAATTACTAAATACAAACGAAAGTACTGCCAGATCTAATAGGGGGCCTTACCATTAATCAATGCCTACGTGGTGCATTGATTTATTTTCGAGTTGGTGGAGTATCATTTTTCTGTCTTTATTACCCATCATTATTCTAGTAGCTGTATCTTCACTTCTTCAGTGAGTACGTACACTAGTGAGTATCATTTGTTTTCATCATTCATGCACTAGAAATAAGGAGATGCAGATGCGTGCGTACCTTGCCGGAGAACTTGCGCATCTCGCCGAGGATGCAGCCGAGCAACGACGACTTGCCGGAGCCAACCATGCCCACCACTGCCGCCAGCGCGCCCGTCCGGATGTCCAGGTCGATGCCGCGCAGCACCTCCTGCCCGGCGTCCACCTCGTCGTCCCACGCGAACACGCCGTCCTTCACCTGCACGGCCATGCCGCCGTCGCAGCCGGACGCCGCGGCGGGCTCCCTCTCCACGGCGCCCTCGTCAAGCTCCGCGCTAGTCATGTACCTGCGTTGTACACGTAGCAATTAAGGATTGGAAATAACGCATTCAATATTCACGCAATTAAAGCCGTGTGGATGATGGATTACGAGTCAAGTCGCTGCAGCGAGATCATCGCCTGCGACGCCTGGATCATCGCCTGCGGGAAGTTCCGCATGGGCTCCTGCAGGATCTTGAAGAAGGACGTTGCGGTGAAGACGAGGCCAGCGTCGAGGCGCACCCCGCCGGTGAGCACGCAGGTGGCGAAGACGAGCGCGGAGACGACGACGGGGGCGCTCCAGAGCGCGATGATGTTGCCCGAGATGGAGTACATGAAGCGGGAGAGCCAGCCGAACTCGCGGTGGCGGAAGCGGCCGATGCGCGCGTTGAAGTGCTCCTCCCACGCCTGGAACTTGATGACGCGCATGTAGTTGAGCATCTCGTTCGTCGCCTTCATCCGCTGGTCGCGCTCCTTCATCAGCGAGAACTGGTACCGGTTGTTGCGCCGGGTGCCCAGGAGCACGAACACCATCACGCCCGCGACGCCGATCAGAGCCGACGTCACCGGAGGCCCGAGGTACGTGTACAGCAGGCCCAGCGCAACGCCAACCTGCATGCACCGCCGACAAAAACACATCGATCACCATGCAAGCATCTTCAAAATAAAAACATCAACGACGAGTGCACGATCCACAAAAACATCAGGCGGTAAACGTGCAGAATATAGAACTCCGTGATTAACGGGCAGTTCTAGAAGAGGGCCAAGGCATCAACAACGGTGGAGACGTGGCCACCAACTCCCATCTAGCTAGGTCGACGACGACTCGCAAGTTAACAATATAATGTCGTCTGCGATCAGAGCAAACCTATATATATGGCTCCTCGGTCAAAGTTCATAACGCGTGTACGTATATCATCAATATTTAACCTTCAAACACAATCTTTAACACAATTATAATACAAATTTAGATTTATAATCAAATATAACTACCCAAGAACCACCAGAGATAATATAATACGAGATACATTTATGATTCAGTGTAAATTACGAGACTGTCATATCAAACAATATTTTATATGAAAACTAGACGAGAGAGAGAGAGAGAGAATATAAACTACATACGGAGTACTCCTATACCAACTAATATGGACGCAGCACTAAAATAGACAAGGTCAAATTGGTCCTGACCCTGGCTCTGCTCCTAACGATACAGTACTTGCGGGCTGGGGGCCGCGCGCCGCGACGTCGCACGAACGCCAGCCACATTTGAGTGACATCTACCATGACGATACCACACTTCTTTTCCCTCTTTCCTAGGACTAGGAGATACTCTTAGATTTCTTTTTTTTTTTGCCTGTTCGCTCGGAGAAATTCTGGAGGAATTTGGATGGTTTGGAAAAATGCTGGATGAATTTGTGAGAGAAAAACATTGTTTCGAATAAAAAAAGAAGCGGATCAAGCCAGGTTTAAGAGCACGTGAACGGTTTATCCCCATGCTTGCACTACGACAAGACAATGCTTTGGAAGGACAGCTCGTTTGCTCAAATCAAATTAACATTTGGGGGTTGCTGTTTGATATTCGGGAGTATATATACTCGTATATCTCTTTCATTCCTTTGCATCCAGAGGTTTTCTTCGACGCAATCGTCACCTCAACTCCTCTCCAACTCCAATTCTGGTAATATTGGTTTCCCTCTCCTTCATCTCCACCAAGATTGGACTTCTCTGGCGGATTTGCAACTTGTGAGGGGAGCGTAAGAGGTGGTTGATGACTTGCATTAATGGGTAGACCAACGAAGGTTGACGAGTGGGGGAGAGAACAAGAGCAATTGAAACTCGCTTCGACTGGTTAGCGTAGCAGAATTTCACCTCTAGAAGAGAACAAAGAGCAAAATGCCGAAGCGTGCAGTGCAGCAAGACCTAAAAACAAAAGGAAAACCCATGCTGCCCTGATGCTCAAGCGTGCACTGCAGGCAGAACGAGCAACTCCTATGCCGCAGCTGCTGCGCTGCATACAAAGGTCTGATAAGGAAACTGTCATGCACCAGCGGCCTTGTTTAGATTGGGGTTAGGAATCGTATTTAAAGATGATGTAGTATTTTCGTTTGTATTTGATAATTATTGTCCAATCATGGTCTAACTAGGCTCAAAAAATTCGTCTCGTAATTTACAATCAAACTATATAATTAATTATTTTTTTATCTACGTTTAATACTTCATACATATATTCAAAGATTTGATACGATAAAAAAAAAGTAAAAAAACTTGCAACCTAAACCAGGCCTAGCACTAGCAGCTGCATGCACTACCCCTTTTGTTGCACTGCGCCGTCTGAACTCTGAAGGCATCATGCATGCACAGTTGCACATGTGACAAGTATCGATGCCTGCTAGCTGTACCTCGGTCCTTTGTCAGGAATCAGGGACAAACAAAAGCCGCACGGATTCCAATACGTGCGGTGCAGGGTCCACACGGCACCCAATACGCCAACCACATGAGATGACTTGGCTGAGAAAGGGTGGTGCGGTGAACTCGTGACTGGTGTGGAGGAAGGAAACGTGGAATCACAGCGGCCTACTATCTGTACCATCTTTTAGTGTGGACGATTCTGCATCCCCGAAGTGTTGTACAATCATCGGTCATGCATGGCGAGTGAGATGGCTCATCAGGAGGAAAAGCAAAACAGATAGATGAGCAACGGCTGTTGCGGATCCGCAGCGTCCAGGCTAGGATCGATCTTCGGCGCTGTTCCGTGTGCTGCAGCTGTAGCTAAAACTATCAGAACTGGCAGCTGGCGTGTTCATGCTGCTTTGTTCCTTGGTACCCATAATTAGTAACGGAATTGGGCACCCGCACCGTGCCTTGTAGTATCCAATCCATCGGCACTTGGCATCAGATACACGAAACAAACAAGAAAGAGTACGTATTTGTGCACAGCGGCAGTTGCCAAATGCCAACACGAGTTTTACAATGCACAGCTCGCGCAGGTCCCCATCTATACTCCGTAGGTAGCAGCGCACGGTCCTGACAAAAGAAACGAGAGAAACGAAGCGTTCCCTTCCCATAGGAGGCAATGGCCAATGGTGCAACGACAGCGTGCCGGCTGGAGCCCGGAGCTAGAACTGCTTCTAGTCTAGCACATGCAGAATCGAAGAGGTATGTATGTACCTGGAGCGGCATGAGCCAGAGGTAGTGGATCTGCAGCATCATGTCGGACAGCTGCTGCGCGTCGACGGCCATGTAGTTGACGATCATGCCGAGGCCGTGCTTCTGGCGCGCGGAGCACGAGAGGCGGAGCCCCTTGCGGTAGAGCGCCACGATGAGGGCGCCCCGGATCTGCATCCCCAGCTTCTGGCAGTGGAAGTTGTACTGGTGGCTGCACAGCGCCTCCGCGCACTTGGCCGCCAGCAGCGTCGCCACCAGCCGCGCGCCCTCCCCGAGCGGCCGCTGCCCGGCACCCGCCGACGTGAAGTCCACGAAGCTCTGGATCAGCGTCGGCCCCACGTACATGACGGTGAGGCGGAGCAGCGCCAGCGACGCGTTCAGCAGGAACTGCGCCCAGAAGGTGCGGAACAGCGTGTGCCGGACCGGGTTGTTGTCCTTGGACGCCCACGACGACGGCCAGTGCAGGGTGAAGAGCTCGTGCATGCGCTCGGGCCGGTGGGACGGCGCCAGCGTCGGCACGTCCGACAGCTCCAGCGCCGACCGGTACCCGCGCTGCACCAGCGGGTTCATCCACGCCCACGTCGCGCGCGACGCCCACGACGCCGTCGCGTACGGGGTCACGTTCGCCTTGCTGTTGCTGTCGGTGGTGGTGGTGGTGGTCTCCTCGTCCGCCGCCGCGGCCCCGGTGGCGTCGTCGCTGACCGCCGCCACGGCTACGACGCCCGTGGACCCGAGGATGGAGAGGAGCGGGAGGGGAAGGGACAGGACCAGCGCCGCGATGGCCAGCGCGTCGTCCGGGAGCCTAGCCGCGCCCGACGCGAGGCGCGCGACGGAGGTGCCGGCGAGGAGCGCCGTCAGCGCGGGCGCCGCCAGCCAGTAGAGGCGCAGGGTCAGCGGGTGCGCTGCCGCGCGGAACCGCTTCTCGTGCGCGACGACGGCCGCGGCGGCCAGGTGCGCCGCGCACTGCAGCGCCAGGAACACCACCTCCAGGGCCTCGCCGCCCCTGTTGACCAGGGAAAGGACGAGCAGCACGGCGTAGAACGCGGCGAGGACACCGGACGCAGCCAGCGCGACGACGAACCCGGCGCCGACCCGAACAACCACGGCCCGCCCCCGGTCCCCGTGGACCCCGTCCCTGTCCAGCAGCGGCTGCTTGTCTTCGCCGTTGAGGGCATGGCGTCGTCGCCGTGTGGAGATGAGTTTGGCGGCGCCGAGGCAGAGCAGCGCGACGAGGAAGACCGCGGACGCGGCGGAGAGGAGCATCCGCTGCGAGCACGTGGAGAGGAAGAGGAAGGCGGCCCATTCCCCTAGCCTCGCGGCGGGTGCGGAGGGGAGGTCGCAGGCGTCCGTGGTGAGCCACCACGGCGGCGGCGACGCGAGGGCCATGCGGCGGCCGGCAGGGGTCTGGTGGTCAGGGTCGGCGGCGCATGCAGAGGCTGATGAGGATGGAGTGTGTGGCTCGGCTGCGTGCCAGACGAGACGAGAAGCGAGAGGAGGGGAGGAGACGCAGAGTCAGTCAGGGAAGCTTCTGATTGTTTGGTTGCGGACCAGCGGTGTGAACGAGAGAGACGACGGGCAGGGCAGGGGCAGGGGCAGCCCAGCTGAAATAGAAAGGGGGCGATGGCCAATAGCGGCTGGCTTTACTTATGTGTGGTGTGGTGTGGTTCTGTGGCTGGTTCCACAATCCACAGCATCGCTATTCCGTGGATCCTTGCTGAGAACCATGCGCTTGTCTCGGCCGTGCCGTGCTACAGCGGGCGGCAAACGGCGCGGTCAACATGACGTTTGCAGTCGTCTGCCTGCCGTGCCGTCTTACGAAACACCATATGGCACCCACATATTCCATCCTAATCTTCGCGTCGCCAGAGTATGCATCACAACACAACCTCTGCCAAAAAAAAATCACAAAGGTATTCGCTCCTCTCAAGACACTTGACTGCAAAGGGCATGCCCTTACCATTTAAAGTCAAATCATTCCTTACTTTCTTTCGATCCCAAATACTCTCTTTGTTTTAAATTGTAAGATATTTTGTTTTTTCTAGACTTATAACTTTTGCTAGACATCTATATATCATGTCTAGATTCACAGTAAAAGCTATGAATCTAAAAATGTCAAAACGTCTTATAATTTAGAACAGGTGGAATAATACTCTAAGTGATGATTTAGGTAGCCATAATACGATCATTTTAATCTCATGTGTCACAGATTGATTTGAGTACAACTTGATTGCAGTTTACAACTCAGGATCCAACGCTTAAGTTGTAGTTGTTGGATAGTAAAGCACACAAATACATGAGATGGTTTATATGCAAGGTTATATTTGAGTTGTACTACTCAAATAGCTGTATATGAATCGAAGCACTTTCCTACTAATAATCTTCTATCCTTTCCGATTGTTTACTTGTTTTCATAGTACTACTAGGATAGGATTCATAGCAGAGGTCGTCGATTGCCAAGCTACTCATCCCACAAAGAATATCATTCCCACTTTCCCACGAGTCAATTATTTTTAACTTTAACAAAAATATATAAAAAAATTTAGATAAATCATGAAATATATTTTTTATAATAAATTTATTTAGTAATAAAAATATTGCTAATATTTTATATAGAATAGTTAAATTTGAAAAAAATTGATCGTCACGCATCACATAGCTTTTTGGGATGGAGGAAGTCACGCATCACATAGCTTTTTGGGATGGAAGAAGTATGTTATGAGATGAGAGCATACGCGTGCACACTTTCCACTATATATGAAGGCACCCAAGCACACCCTACCTTATGAGCACCACAGACGCCTCGCTGTCAACAGACACGACGCCTAACAATAGAGCTAATACGTTCTTGAATAAATCCAAAAAATGCTAGCACTCGTGTCATCGAAGATAGAAATGGGGCAAAAAGGAGTTTGGCAAAAAGGACCCTGTTGCTTATAGGAGGAATAAGAAAGGGGTAAAAAGGATATTTCATCGCTCTTCTCTCAGCTCCGGAGTTAGAAATGAATATTTTAATGTCTTCGGTGTCCTCCAGTAAATTTGGCAACAACAAAAGTATCCACCAGCAAATCACTTATTTTTTATGTCCACCGATAAAGGGAGATCACTTTCATCGTCCAGAGCAAATTTTGCCTAATTCAAAATAGAGTGGGTACTAGGGATGTAATCTATGAATAACATGCTGAAGGTGCAGTGATTCTGTGTCTTTTCTGGTCACACGAGACTGACAGATCCCTTGAGACTTTTGTTGAGCGGGACATGGGATGTGATCTATCTAATGAACAACATTCCCGCTGTATCATGAGGGATACATATACGTCACTGGGCAACTGCTGCCGGCTGGGCTGGCTGCTCTTCCTCACAAGTTACTGTAGCCGACACCTAGGGCCAGCCAGCCGCAACAGCTGAGACCCAGCAGCCGAACACGGCGGCCAGATCGCCTCGCCGACCCTTACCTTACGCAGTTACTAGTTACTACGCCGCTGATCTGAAAATTCCACTAGTAATTCCCTGTGTGGGCCAACAATTACTACTGTCGAGAGCTACAGGCCGTCAGGCAGCTCTCGGTCAATTAATTACAGAGACCTCATCAACACAAAAATATCGCTCCGCTTGCTGGGCCTCGTTCACTTTATAAATTTTTTTAACTCGATAAATAGTACCACTTTCGTCTTATTTAACAAATATTGTCCAATCGTGGACCAACTAGGCTCAAAAGATTCATCTCGTGATTTCCAACTAAACTGTGTAATTAGTTATTTTTTTTATCTACATTTAATACTCTATGCAAGCGGCTAAAAATTGATGTGATGGAGAGAGAATTGAAAAACTTAGAATTTGGATGGCATCTAAACAAGGCCCTGCTGTATTTTCCAGGGTCAATCCACGTTGGATTGCCTTGCCCAGCTCCGAGGTTGTAATGGAGATCTCCCACGGGCCATGGCCGCCTGCCTCTTTATTAACCTCGGACAGTCAAAAGATGCTGCTCGATCCATCTCCCGACGATACACACCGAACAACCCCGTCAACAGTACTGTAGTAGTGTAGGCAGGGCATCAACGTCTCCAATAATAAAGGCAACACCGAACCCCTTGCGAAGCACGTGACGGTGATTTGGCTTCATTTTCTGGCCTGCTACTAGAGGAAGACAACGATGAGACAGAGAGAGTGAGATCGTCCTGGCCTCTCATTCCCCCTCACAATTGCAAGGGCCATTAGGGAAAACCAAAAGCCCCCTCATACGTGTATGTATCATGAGGGATGCAAGTGGTTGCACTGATAACTGAGATACTAGTTCAGCTGTTTCGAAGGGTCTCTAATTCCTTTCAAAATGACTCTAATTCCTAGTTGTAATAAAGAATTACGTACGCTGTAGTTAGGAGCTGTGTTTTCCTCTCTATCTATCCGTAGATAAAGTTTCGCTCTGGCTCATTATCTAGATATTGTAGCATGGAGTTGGTTGTGATGGAGACAATGATCTAGTAGAAGCAAAGCAAAACTACTTGCATCTCAACGGACAAACAGAGATACTTGTACTAGGACGACTGTGGTTGCATTGGATGGTCACAAGTAGCTCTTCACGGGATCCCCCCAGGCCGATCCGACGTCAACATACTAATAATTCCCTGTAAAGCATGTAGGGACTATAGTACTTGTCAAACACGTAGGTGGAATGGCTACTGAATAAATAACATAATAACATCTTAATCAGCTATACAGTAAACCACGGCCGGGCCAGACTTGTCAATGGCTTGGAGTGGAGGCCAAGCAGAGCTGGATTGACTCGCACTCGCGACCTGCGGCGGCTAGTGAGCGCCAGCAAAATTGTCCGGCATGGACGAACAAGAGGCGCCGCAAGGAGTGGACGGCCAATCATGTCCCCGCCAGCCTGCGTGTGCGTCCGACCGCCGTCGTCTATCTACGATTACACGTAGGTTATGCGCACGTGGACGCGAGAGAAGGCGGTGCAAGTTTTTCTTCCCGAATCACACAGCCCACTTGCATGTACGCAGCCGCAGCTCCTCAACTCTATCCTGGGGGGAACGCGTCGTAGCTCGGACTCGGACGGTATTCGCTCCAGTGGAGGAGCAGCTGGTCGTCAGTTAAGCCTTGCCCGACTCACGTTTCCTGTCGGGTTTTTTCCCCAATATTTTTCGGCATATCATATGCTTGGTATAGATAGACTACAACTGTCATATCTCTTAGCCGTGTTCTTCAGAACCTAGATATAGGTTGTAAGTCTGTGTGTGCATATGGTGTAAGTTCAAATACTATGACTTGTATTCAAAGGTCGAGGCAATAAAAAAACTGAGCTATCCTGTAGCTTTGAGCTCGGAGCCGATCGCTACTGCCACCGCCTCTGCCAGCCCTCCCTGCCCTGTACCTCCACTCTCGTGTAGATGGAAACGGTAGCCCCGTTCGTTTGGCTGAAATTGGCTGAAAAAACAAACCAAAGCTGAAATGTTGTAAGAGAAAAACACTGTTTCGTCTGAAAAAAGAAGCCGAATAAGTTAACTTTTAAGGTAAGGCGAACGGGGCCGGTGGTTTCTTTTACTGTTGGACACTGAACAGGAAAATTCAGTCAACATTTATTATATTCAGGCATGCTAAACAATAACCGAGTGTTTTAGCCGTCCCCAACAATCGATTTCGCTCGCCTGCACCCGCGCGCGCTCGCCTACGCCCTTCTTCCCCAACTCTGGTGGCCGACGCTAGCCCCACCCCCTTCTTCTCCAGCTCCGTCCAATTTGTCTCTGGCGGTGGTGGGTTCCGGCGGCCCCGGCGCCGACGAGCTAGGCGGCCTCCTCATCCTCCTCCTCCTGGATTTGTGCCCACCGGAGATGAAGACGACGGCGGCGGTGGCTAGGGTTTTGGCGAGCCTCTCCTCCTCTTTCTTCTCCAACTCCGGCGGCTATAGAAGGGGTCGCCCGGGGGAGGGAGGCAGGCTAGGCGGTTTTAGGGCCCTGGCGGTGGTAGCGGCGACTGCAGTGGCGAAGCTAGAGCAAATTAGAGGGGTGTGCACATAGCTTGTGGGTGCATAAATATTTTCCATGGAGGGTGTATATATGGTGAAATTTTAGACCTAATCACTGTTTTTACAACGGGCGACCGGGCTTGGTTGGGGCAGGGGAGCACGGCCATTTGCCGGAGTTGGAGAAGAAAGCAGTGGCGGGAGGCAAGAGGAGGGGAAGAGGGAGGCCACCGTGGCGCGGTAGGGCTTGGCCAAAGCTTCGCAGCAGCGAAGACGGAGCTCCGGTCAAGCCCTACCGCGCCGCAGCGGGATAGTGGGGAAGAGGAAGAAGATGAATAGTAGTAGGACCTGGGATTCCATCAGAGCCGTTCAAGTCCGATCCGGCGTTTAAAAAGAATTCGAGTGCGGAGAGACCCTCCGACACTCAGTTTTTCCAAAGAGACTCATTATATTTTATTGAAACTCTAAGGATAAAGCCGTTGAAAAGCAGAAATCACTAAAAGTTAGTTGTGTCATGTATTATGCGAACTGATCGAGACAGAGTAAACTTTATCAAATACTGGACAGGGCATTAGACCTTCTCTGAAACAGAGGGCTGTGTGTGTAGCAGGTTTTGGGGTTGAGTGTGGTATTTCCGCGGAGCGCTTGTAGGCACGTCCGATGTCTCAGTGGCTTGGATGCATGCCTACTGTAAAATTCGTGGCAAGCATTGATGCCTAAGAAACACACTCCATCCTTCCTAAAAAGAGAATGTACACTATTAAAAATTGATTTTGCGAAGCAGACCATAATATTAACGAAGATGGACACATCTAGCGACCACCTCCATAAATGGTTAGGAGAGCTTTACGTAGGGTCGAGATGACGGACTAGGGGTAAACAGTCCTTTCTAAAATTAATTACGTCAGCTAACATAAACAAATACGAAATTAAATCTATCGACCAAGACTATACCTCACTATCTAAGTTCACAAGCACCTTATAAAGATCCTAATTAGACAACAAAAGTGTCGGGCTAGCTAGAGCTCACCTAACCAATTCTAGAAGCAAGACTACACAAATCTATGCAACTATTACTTCAAGCACGGGAGAAGCTCCTACACCAACTAGTATGCAAAAGCACAAAGCCTAAGCTCACTAGCAATACTCAATAACAAGGCTACTCAAACCAAATTAGAGAGCTCAAATTACTTAGCTACACAAACTAAGCAATATGACTAACAAGGCTACTCAAGTCAATTAGTCACGTAAGAGAGCTACTTCTATGCTACACAAGCAAGAAGGTAACTAGCAAGCTACACAAGCTAACTAATTACAAGAGCAACCACACAAGCACTATATATATATATATAAAGTAAATACAAGCTTGCGTTGGGGAATTACAAACCAACGGGGTGAACAAGGTTGACACGATGATTTTTATCCCGAGGTTTACTTGGTTGCCACTAAACTAGTCCCCGTTGAGACAAGCTCCAAAGTTGCCGCCGGTCCTCTAGCTAGTGGTAACCCATAAGTCACACTCTCCACATGGAGTGCCTACAACAAGCTCTAGCACTTGACCCGGCCGTACCACTTGTCGTCCTTCACGTCTTGCTCTACTAGAGTTGCTCTTCGTGGCTCCCGCGGGGCGAGCACAACACCCCTCACAATCTTCTCCGAAGCACCGCACAAGCTTCCTTGCGTGCTTTGGCAGAGATCTCGCCACCAAGCTGTATAGAAGGTGGCAACCTCCAAGAGTAACAAGCACCACTGGCTTGCTACTCGAACACCTAGTGTCACTCGATATAATCTCACAATGCAATCACACTAGAATCACTCACTCACAATCGATTAGTAGTCTTGCAAGCACAAGTGAATTAGAGGGCTCTCAAACCAAGCACACACAAGGGCAACACATCCCCAAGGTGCTCAACCTCTCAAATGGCCGACCACCATCTCCTTTTATAGCCCCAAGGGCTAAAATAGCCATTACCCCCTTCATCCTGATTTCTACGCACTGACCGGACTCGTTACTGCAGTGACCGGACGTGTCTGGTCCCGAGTCTGGTCCAGAGTCTGGTCTTACTACGCACGCCACGTGTACTAGCCGTTTGAATGTTACCGTTGGGCGCCAATGGCTCCCAATGTGCGCAAACAAAATCCGTGTCCGGTCGATCGACCGGACTCGCCATCACCTAGCGTTCGGTCGTGAACAGAGAGGTACTAGAGAGGTTTTCATCGACCGGGCATGTTTGGTCAACACTGACCGAACTCACCACAGTGTCCGGAACAGTGGCACAAGCGCGTTCGGTTGCGCCCTAGAGCCAACGTCCGGTCGCAGCCACTAATCAACCCTCACAAGAATACTCACCAGACTCTGTGACCGGACTCGCAGGTACTGACCATACTCGTGTTTGGTCGCAGCGTCCTGTCATTGAGGTTCATCGCTAGAACGACTATAACTCTTAGCTCTGAAGTCCAATTTCGATGATCATGGATATTTTGCAAAGCTTATGCAGAGGGCTACACATCCCACATGCATATTTGATCCAAAGCACAATGGATAAACACATAATTCCAATTTAAGAACCATTGCTTCTCTTTTTCAACTCAAGTTTCTTCAAAACTTCTCCAACTTTTTCTCCTTTACAAATGTGCTAACACCACCAAGTGTACACCACTATGTGCAATTGTGTTAGCATTTCACAAATATTTTTTCAAAGGATTAGTCGCTCAAATCACCACGCCATTTGATCCTAGTAACAATGCCAAGTTAGATCACTCGAGTGGCACTAGATGACCGATATGCAAACAAGTTTGCCCCTCTTGATAGTACGGCCATCTATCCTAAACCCGGTCATAAACTTCTCTACACACCTTGACCGGTGAAATGAAATGCCCTATAAGTTATTGGGAAAATGGTTCCCAGCAAAGTGTAGCGACAGGAGTCTTCGCCTGGACGGAGGCCCTAGGCGAAGGTTAGAGAGAAAGTGGGCCCAGACTCAATTAGGGTTTCATAAATGTATTCACATACCTCTCCCACATAGGATCTGGCTCCCCCTTTTTATAGGGCACTATTTGCTACCATCCTATTGTACATCTTTGCCCTATGACAGCTAAGGTACATTCCTGGAATATCCCTAACCTAGTATTAGTCTCCAAGGGCACTCTGGGTCTTTTCCTCTAGCACCATCTTTGCTTCTTGGGCCTTAGCTGCATGCCCTAGGGAGGCCCATCTTCGGCTCTAGGTTGCAGCTCTACGAGAGTTCTCTTGTCTATGGTTGGGATCGCATGGCCTCTGCCCGAGTCGCCTAAGCCTCCGCCTTCGCCCTATGGCCTTCGCCTGGCCTCTGCCCGAGTCGCCTAAGCCTCCGCCTTCGCCCTATGGCCTTCGCCTTGAATCTCCTCTGGATATCTTCATAGCTGTGCTTGGGCCTCCGCTTTGCCATCGATCGAAGGCGAAGGCTCCTCTTGGTACCCCTATGCTTGGGCCTTCGCCTTGGCATCGATCAGAGGTGAAGGCTCCTCTTGGCATCCCTGCATGTCATCACACATGTGAATAACTAACGTTAATTTGTATAGGCCTCTGCTACTCTTTTGTCCATGCCCCAACAGTTCCCCCCTTGAGGGCGTGATTCGATCCGAGCAGGCCGTGAACCTCAAATTTTTTGCTTAATGATGAGTTGCAGAGGCTTCCTCCCTTTCCCCCTAGGTCACTCGTATCGGACCGTTGTGGGTGTGACGTGTCAGTCTTTTATTTGTTGCAGTGGTTCTAGAACCGATGTGTCCGTGAACAGTCATGACCTTTGGTGTTTGGAAGCTGAGGCATCCGCTCGCGACCTATATAAAGGGGGGTTGGTGGGAGGATCCTCCCCTCCCCTCATAACCAGCTGTCGCTTTCTTCTCTTTCCCGCTCTTCCTCACCGTGTTGCTCCCTCGCTTTGTAGCCCTGCCCTATGTTGTCCTTCACCACCGTTGCTTCATTGCTTTTCTCTGGCCTTCGGAGGTGGCTTTGCCTTCTAGTTCAGACCTCCACTGGCCTTCTTTTAGCGGTCCTTATTCTTGCTTAGTTTGTGTGAGGGCCACCGGCTGGTCAAAGAGGTTTGAGGAGTGCATGTCTGTGTCTGCGGAGGCTCAAGAAGATCTTGAGAATATTGAACCTTCTATTGGGGATCTAGTTCCTATCTCTTAGAAGAAGAAGGAGAAGATTTCTATGGCAAAGTCGTGGGATTTTGGATGTTCGCTTATGATGGAGGGCACTGTCATGGGGTCAAAACCATGGCAATCATGTTGTTCGAGTCCGTGTTAGAGTACGGGGTCTCTGGTGGCTCGGGTGGACTCAGGAATACAAGAATCACACAGAGAAGACACAACGATTTATCCTGGTTTGGGCCAATTCGATCCCTACGTCCAGCAGCTGACGATCCTTATACTCAAGAGCACCCAAAATCTAGGGGGTTACAACAGAGTGTAAAGGAAGAAGATTTGGTAGGGGAGTTAGGTCGGTGCTAATCCTAAGGTTGCCTCGCCACCGGTGGAGTCTCCCCCTCATTGGAGAGGAAGGAGACAACGGGATGCGGTGGAGGAGGGGCTCTCAGTGCCCCTCTCCGGGTTACCTTGCTCTCAGAGTAGAGGAGAGGCAGATGGAATGGACTGGAGTGTCTGGTGATCGAATCGGGATCCTCCCCCCTCTAGGTCCGACCTTATCCCTTATATAATGAGATAGGTCGGTTACAAGGCGGTTTGGGGGTTTTAGTCTATGGTCTACGTGCGCTGAAGTCTAGGAGGGGCTTGCAGCGGTGCACCATGGACCGTCGAGGTTTCTTGGAGCCAAAGAAGCCTGGGCATCGTCCGGCTACTCTGTTCTAACACTCTGTGTGTCAGAGGATGTCGGCTTGGACCGGCCTCCCTAGGTGAAACCTTCTAGAATCTTCTTGATGGTGAAGGAGGTCGGCTCCAGGGGCTGACGCGTGGGCTAGAAGCCCCCGAGCCCCCAAAGGCCGCCTGAAGCTTTTGTCTTCTTGTGTCACGCTCCGGACGTGACCCTATCGAAGGAGCAGTTGGTAGGGGCACGCCTAGGGAGCGACGCTAGAGAGCCCCCGGGCATTGGTAGCCTTGGGCTTGTCTTCTTATGCTCGGGCCTTGGCTGGCATTGTTAGCCGGGCAGGAGGCATGGATCGGGCTCAGTCATGCCGTAGGTCGGGAGCCCAAGGCTCGGGGAAGCCCCCGAGCCCTAGGTGGAAGCTGTGGTCGAGTTAGGCTCGGCCGGGTCTCTTTGCCAGAGGGTGCGCGATTGGGGGGTCTTCTTCATTCAGGAACCATTGGACCAGAGGCTTAACATACCTGCATGTTAGGATCTCGTTAGGAGCCCCCAAGCCCTTTGTGGCCTCACCTGGCGTGATGGCGACGGAGGGCTTAATTCAATCTTCTGGTGACTGAACCCTCCTTGGTGGGGATGGATTCCACTAGCGAGAGTGTTGTACCCTGCTTGGGGCCTTCTTCTGCAGTGTGATGGATGGTGCTCGGTTGTCGAGGCTGAGCAAAGATGATGCTGATCCCTTCATGAGTGCATGTTGCATGGGTCTTTGACTTGAGTGAGAGCTCGGCGGACTCGTCTCGGAGTCACCGACTATAGGCCCCGGGGCGCCCTCCTTTATGACCGGAGTCTACCGTGGGCCGAGTGATCAAGAGCGCTGGGCTCTGGCTCAGGGCCATCTGATCATCTAGAGCTCCGCTCCCTTCTGAGGGCTGCGATACTAGGTCTCGATCCTGTCAAGCCGGTCTTCTAGGGCCGACCCTCTACAACTATAGATCGAGGAAGTGGGAGCGTGCTGAGGATCGAACAGAGGCCCTCATTGGTATAGTTGGCCATTTGGCTCGGGCACTACTCGCTCTCCTCTCTCGGCGAGTCGGCATCGCCGCATCGGTGACTCACTCTCCTCTCTCGCCTCCGACTTCCTCTCTTTTTCTTGCTCTCCGGTGGCCTCTGGAGCCACCGCTGGCTGGCACTGGCACAATCCCTAACCCTAACCCTTGCTCAATCCCTAACCCTAGCCCTTGATGTCGCTTCATCCTCGCCGGATCCGTCGTTGACCTTGCTGGATCCATCATCGACCTCGCTGGATCCGTCGGTTTCCTCGCCGGATCCGTCGGATCTTTGGCCTCGCTCCCATCGGACCGTTGAATCTCTGGCCTTCGACTTCCTCTCTTCTTCTCACTCTTCGGTGGCCTCTGGAGCCACCATTGGCTGGCATTGGCACAATCCCTAACTCTAACCCTTGATCTCTCTTTGTCCTCGCCAGATCCATCGTCGACCTCGCCGGATCCGTTGGTTTCCTCGCCGAATCCGTCCCTCATCGTTTGTGCTCGCCAGATCCATGCCTTGTTGACCTCGCCGGTGACTCTAGTGCTCTAGCTTTGAAGGTAAGTCGCCGTCAATCCATAACCCTAACCCTAACCCTCAATCTCTACTAACCCTTGCTCCATTTTGTCTGAAGCCGTTGAGGGATCGGGGCGCCGACGAGTGACGATGGCTGGATCTGATGATGAGAGTTGTGTTTGTGTGATTATGTGACTTTTGAGTCTTTGATAAGTTCTCTGAACATGTAACTTTGTGTGACTTTGACTCTTTGATAAGTTCTTTGATTCTAATCAGTTTGTGTGACTTTGTGATTCTGATCAATTTGTGACTTTGAGTCTTTGATAAGTTCTTTGATTCTGAACATTCAGACTTTGTGATTCCGATCAGTTTGAGGTGTTGGGCACTTATAATGCCAGTGCTGGCACATGCACTGCTTGGCCGCTGTGCCTAGTGACACGGCATGGCACGGCTAAGACCTGATAGTGCCGTGCCTAGGCCAGCACCTCAGCACGGCGGCACTAACAGGCATGGCACGGCTAGTCTACCGTGCCGCGTAGTGCCGTGCCTGGCTGTGCCTGTGCTAGTGCCGTGCCGTGCGGCCCGTTTGGCCAACTATACTCATTGGGCCCACTACTCAGTGGCCCCCGATCCAACTCTAGGGAGTTGGTTGGT
Organism: Miscanthus lutarioriparius; assembly: GCA_904845875.1. Lineage (NCBI taxonomy): Eukaryota > Viridiplantae > Streptophyta > Magnoliopsida > Poales > Poaceae > Miscanthus > Miscanthus lutarioriparius. The sequence goes on from CAJGYO010000582.1 coordinate 41,034, forward strand.
TTTTGGGGGATGCGTCACCCGAGTGCCCATTGATCGGGGGTCAGGCTGCTTTGTCTGTGGAGCTAGCGTAGCCCCCGAGGCCATTGTGGAGCCTCCTTGCCAGCGAACAGGGTGGCTTCTGGGCGCATCTCGTCCGCTGATGCCTTGCGTAGGTGTTTGATGGCGTCTGGGCCGTCATGCCTAGTGGAGGCGTTATGACATGCGCCTTCCCCCATGCCGTCCTGTCTCATCTAGGAGATGGATCATCGGGGCCATGTGGAGCAGATCTGGTGGAGGAGGAGCCACAACACTTGGTTCCTGTGGATTCAAGCCATCGATGATAGCTGGTGGGCTTGGGGGGAGGCGGATCACCCCAAGACCCATGAGGAGGCATGCGTGGACTGGGCGACGCACGTGGGGGAAAGTGGAGCGGGGACTTGGCTCATTGCCAGCGGTTCCCTGACTCTGCCTTTACTGCGCGGCCGTCATCACGTAACCGCCCGGAGGCGTGCTGCAGGGATTAAAGGGATGCCTAGCCGGTTCCCCAGGGTCCTTTGTAGCCGCTGATGGCTGATTGGAGGGCCTAGAGTCGCTCACGGCACACCGCCTTTTGCTATATAGGGAGGCCCCCTAGGGACATGGCATCTTCAATCCTTTCCTTTAGCCCGCTCTCTTCTTCTTCCTCAGATCCATCTTCTTCGGCGGCGATGGTGGTGGCGATGAAGTGCAATGCTTCCTTCTGAGTGAGCTTGGTGTTGTCCACCGAGCGACTGCTTCTTCGAGGGTGGAAGGACTCTAGCGAACAATGGGGCACAGGCCAAGGTGGCCAGGCCCATGATCTGGTGGCTCGCTGTTGGTGCGGCGTTGTACCCGTGTTGGTGCGGGGTAGTGGATTGCCAGGCCCGTGGTCCTACGTTGCATTCGTAGCTTCATCACTGGAGGTGGCGTCATCGAGGGCGAGGTGGTGCCGCGCGAACACTCGTAGGTCCCTGGCCACCTACAGGGCTCGGGAATGCTCGGGCTTCTTGCTGCGGTGTTCTGGTCCTACGGTCAGGCCGGGCATGGTGCTCTCTGGAAGGCTTGGGCTACTATGGATGGTGCCAATCTCTAAGCAGTGGCTTGGAGATCTCTGCCTCTTCTTAGTGCGCTCTACCCCTCCCACGAGCAGCTTGCTGAGCTTCTGGGCTTAGGGCCCCGAGTTTCCCCTTCAGTCTCAATGAAGACCAACCTTCAGGGGAGGTAGGGTCACTTGCATGGTAGGTTGCCAACGGGCTTTCCTTGGTACCCAGCCATGGCGCCAGTACTCTGCATCCTGTAGGGGTTTTTGCCGCCATATATTATAATTGGGTCATTCCTAATGAATGAAATGAAATTACTTTCATGTGTAATCCCATTTTGCTCTTGAGTCATGCTCAGAGACTTGATCCCTCGTTGGGCTAGGCTATTATGACGATGGCCTCGTTGGCCAAGATTGCCATGCCCGTGCTACTTGTGGGTAAGTCCATGAGAACCCTGGGTTTACGGTTGTTCCGTGCCCTGGTCATGTCCCCAGAGGGGAGATCCTTGGCTTCCCAATCGAGCCACTCGTATAGTTCCTGAGCCTGTCTGTCGGTACTCGGGGGCTCGCTGCCTCCCTTGTTGGGTCACCACAAGTGGCTCAAGTCAGTACTTGGACATCATTCGTCAAAACGGTCAGGGCTCGCCTCTCGAATGCCCCTCGCACTTTTAGTTGCTTCGGGCGACCTTGAAGCTTAATGGGCCGGCCTTGAACCCTTGGCGATGCCCCTTCTGAGGGGCCTGTAACAATCCAGGTGTTAGTCATGAGTTAAACAGTGAATTTGGACTTAAGTAGGTTATGTCAAGCAATGATCATGATCTCTAGTTTATAATCTTGAAAGTGTTGATGGAAGTGCTAAGTTCAAATCTATGAAATTGAGTCCCAACTTGAACTTGGACAACACACCTTTGCTTACATGTGGATCCTTGTTAAGATTATGCATGAGTAATGTGAAACATGCTTATTTCATGTACATTACATCAACATGCATCCATAGTGAACTTTGGAAAAGTTTCATGAAGTTTGGAATCAAGAAGTCACATGGAATGATGAATTATATCCTTGCTTGAATCACTTTATTAAGTGAACGATAACATGTGAGGTCAACCAAACCTCGCAACCTTACCCAAACAACTCCAAATTGGTTCTACAACAAAAGTCATGAAGGGTTCATGTTGATCAAGTGCCAAGAAAATGCCTCAATCGGTCTAAAACAATAATTTAGGGTTTATCGTGATCCTGCTTTGACCAAGGTAAAACAATAGTTTCTATACCCGTGGTGAAGTTTGTCCTTTAACAGAAATTGAAATTTAAGTTATGCCTAGCAAACTTTGTTTTTGGACCCAGCCCTAAATCAACATGGAAGTAGGTAAAATAGAGGCTCCAAGTTTGAATCTGCTACTGTTTTGTCAGCCCAAAATATTTGAAGTCCTCAATTGACAGCGCCAAGTTTGCGACATTTTATCTTCCAAATTCATATGGCAGCTCAATTGGATTCCTTAATATGAGTTGAAGTACTATCTATGGATATGACAACAAAATAAGTTTCATCAAGTTTGGATCCAGTTTGGACCTTCATAATTAGCTCCCAAAACAACTAGATGCACTAAACTTCCTTGTCAATGTCTGAATGTTCTGTCTGGGATTCAGTTTCATGTACCCCTCTTTGGAGCGCTGGTTCTCTCAAAGTAACCCGAGTTAGACCAAACTCTTTTAAGCAAACTTGTAGTAGTCTTGTAGCCCTACAAAGTTTATCACCTTGCCTTAAGCTAAGACTCCATGGTTTAGGAGTTAAAAAGGGAAGGAGAACACAGTTTCAGTCGGCTCGAAACTAGGACTCATGATTCAGTTTTGGGTACCCTCCTTTGGAGCTCCATATCTTCCAATCTAGGCTGAGTTAGCTCTGGATCCTTAAAGAAATCTTGTTCACCTCGCGAAGATCTACAATTTTGTCTCTTGCGTCGAAATCAATGGAGAACCGGATCGGGAGATAGATGATGGGAAAGTTGGCAGTTTCTGTCGTTGAGTTGGCTTTCTGGATCAGCAGGGAGCCGGTCATGGCTGACAGCGCACAGTCGCTAGATGCTATGTGCCTCGCACGCTCGCCTGCATGCTCGCCACCTCACCAACGCTCGCGCCGCGTGTAGATGGGAAAAGCCCGAGCGCTCGCCTCCCTGCTCTCCATTCTACTGTCCCTTCCTCCCTCTCGCTCTCTCTCCTCACCATGCCTGAGGAGTGGAGCTCTGTGAGCACCGACCTCACTCATCCTCCGAGCCTCCTCCATCCCAGCCAGCCTCACCCTCAACCTCCCCGCTCCGCGCTGCCTCCCCTGCGCCGCCTTCTCGGTCGCGCAGCCGCCTGCAGCTCATGACGCCAGAGCCGCTATCGCTAAGGGCCGTCTGCCTCCATGGCCGGCAACCTGCAGACCATCGCTGGCTGGGCTGTGCCCCTTGGCAGGTGTGCCTGGACATAGGGAAGCTACGCCGCCACTTACCCTCTACCGTCGGTGGTCACCTTGTCGAATTCCGGCCTCCCTTACTGGCTCTGCTCTGTTCTATGTCGAGAGAAAGAAGGGTGAAAATGGAAATAAAAACTCTTCTCTAGTCCTGATGCAAAATGCCTAGAGACAAAGGATTTACATTTGTGGGCTTAGATGATTTGTGAGATCTGCAGGGTTCCTGATGCAAATGTGTTTTTCTTTTTCTCTTTTCCTTTATTGCATTTAATCGGCAGAAACTCTGGAAAATCATAGTAAATTGTAGAAAAATCATAAACTAGCAAATGAAGATGTTTTGAAATCCTTGTGAATAGATCTATGTAGTAGAGTTAAAATATGACATGCTTTAGTAGAAAGGTTTTGCTATAAAATTTCATCTATGTTAATTAGGGTTTTCTATGTCTAAATTGATATCTATAGTTGTGGTGCTCTAAATGATGTGAAATTTCTATGGTAGGTTACTTGTGCTGTGATAAAAATTTCATGCTCATTGGATGCAGTATGGTTCAGTTATTGATTTAACTTGCTTAGTTCTTGATAAATGGTTTTAAATAATCTATAATTATTATGAGGTGTAAAAATGGAAAATATGGTACCACTAGCTTTGTATGATGTTGTGCAACCATAATAACTTATAAAATGGCCATGCGTTTGTAGAAAATATTGAGTTTCTTATTTATCTTGTTCTTACATGTTCATTGATAATTAAGATTTGTCTTTTTCATAGTAATTAAATTATAAAACCTAAGAATGTGAAATTTATACAGTAGCCATATTTGGATAACATCTATCACTCATAAAAGTCTCAACCCCAAACTAGTTGTTCTTGTATAGCACTAAAAATAATATATATGTTGCATTATATAAGTAGAGGATGAAAGTTTGTTAATAGATGCATGTGTTTATGCCATGTAATACTTTTAATAATTGGTGCGAAGTAATGTTATTGCTTTGTTATGATTAGGTGCTGCATATATAGCAACAAAATTTTAGTTGTTAACAACATAACTGATAAATGCATATAGTTGTATCTCTGCTGTTGTGGCTGCTAGAGCAGTTAGCAGTGTGGTGATGATTTCGTGGCTGAAATGATGTTTTCTGTAGATATGTTGAATACCAAAGTTGTAGATAATGTCCTTATCTTGCTTGTCCTAAAATTTTATAGTTTTAGGCCTGATGGTTTAGGAGTTATAGATTTTAGAAGTTTGCTGTCAGGTTTTGTATATCCTCTGAACAGATCTGAATGATTATATTGTTTGGCTTATTTAAACATGGAATCATGTATTGGTGATAATAGAAGAGTTGTAATTATTTTGTTAATATTTTTAAAATGTCTAAGAGCACCACTTTTTATGGCCTAGAACTCCGGTTATAGCTGTTCAAAGCGGAATGACAGGTTCTGTCCAAATCTGAATAGAGATGTCTTTATTGGGTTGTTTAACCTTGTTAGTTGTAGAATCATCTTAAGATGATAATAAAAAAGTTATAGATAACTTAATAATATTTTTATAAAGTTAAGAATGATGTTTGCTGAATGTCTAGAACTCTAGATATACATTTTTGAAGTTCATGTCAGTTTTGTCCTAGTTTGTGCAGATCTGCTTGTTAGTGTTTTTCAACCTTGTTAACCTTTGAATCTGCTCTAGATGTAAATAACAAAGTTGTAGAAAATTTCCTAAGATTTCTAGAAAGTCTAGGATCACCTTTGTTTGATGCCTATAACTCAAGTTATGGTTGAAACAATTGACTTCTGTGTTGTTGTCTAGGCCGGCGAGGGAGGTCGACACGTGGGCTTTGGCTCGGGAGGCGTTACTTCTGGGCGGCTGGCTCGGCGATGGCCTTCCCTCATGGGGAAAGGTCAAAACTCACCTCAATCAGGTCAGCCCCTTCTAGGGAGCCGAGTGCCTGGATGGAGGGGCCAGCCGAGCCACTACTGTCGCCAGAGGTCTTGACCGCCTTATCGATGCTCGGTTGATCGAGCACCGCCGCCGTCTTGGTCGCTTCCTCTGCCAGCGCCCTTCCTATGTTGTGGCCAGGGCCATTGGGAGCATAGGGGGTGACGAGCGAGGTTGCTTGGGCAACACAATCTTGCTCGTAGCAGTAGGCTTGCTTAGAGCTGCCCTCAACGGTGATGACCCCCTTTGGGTCGGGCATCTTGAGCTTGAGGTAGGTGTAATTGGGGACGACCATGAACTTGGCGAAGCATAGTTGACCAAGGAGGGCATGGTAGACACTGGGGAAGTCAATGACCTCGAAGGTGAGCGACTCCTTGAGGAAGTTGTCCGGCTGGCCGAAGGTGACGTTGAGCTAGATGCGCCCAAGGGGCACGGCTTCCTTCCCCGGCACAATCCCATAGAACGGTGCCTTGCTTGGGCACAGGCTACTCTAAGGGATGCTCATCTTGTCGAGGGTGCTGGCATAGAGTATGTTGAGGCCACTGCTCCCATCCATTAGCACCTTGGTGAGGCATGCGGTGCCCACGATTGGGCTGACCACGAGCGGGTAGCGCCCCAGATGAGGGAGTCGATCGGGATGGTCTTGTTGGTCGGAGGTGATGGCCGTCTAGGACCACCAGAGCCACATCGGGGTGGTGATGGTGTGGATGTCATTCACCTCATTCTCAGTGATGCGGTGCTGCCGGTGGGATTCATACGCCTGGGATCCCTAGAAGATCATGAGGCAGCGCTCGGCCTCGGGGAACTCATTGTCTTCCTCCTGGGCGCCGTCCGCCGGGTCACCGGCCTTTGGGGCAAGCTTCTAGGCCTTGCCCTATGGGTGGAGGGTTCTATGGGTGTAGCCCTTCATGGTGGCATAGTCCTTGAGATGATGCTTTGCCTGCCCCCCATGGAACGGGTAGGGGGACTTGAGCGCCTTCTCGAAGTGTTTCGGGCATGCAGTGCGCCTGCGGGGCTGAGGTCTGGCGACGCAGTCGGCCACGATGACCATCTCCTCCCCGCGGTGCTTCTGGTCCTTGTTTTGCCTGTCCTAGCATTGCTGGGACGAGGCAGGATCGTTGGCGCCATCACCACCACTGAGGTGGCCGGCAGCCTTGGCCTTCCCGCAAAAGTTGGCCTAGACAGCCTCCTTGCCGATGGCGTACTGGGTGGTGATGTCCAGGAGCTCCCATATCATGCGCGGGGTCTCATGGGCGAGCACCTCGCAGGTCATGCCACAGATGAAGACGTTGATCATGTAGAGGTCGGTGAAGTTTGGGAGCTCATTGCGCTTCTTGGAGAAGCACTAAATGTACTCCTAGAGGGTCTCATCGGCGCTCTGCTTACAGTTGTGGAGATCCTAGTAGTTTCCTGGGTGGGTGTTGGTACCCTGGAAGTGGCCGATGAAGGCCGCATGGAGATCGCCCCAGCAGCGGATGCTGCCGGGCTTGAGTTGCTCGAGCCAAGCTCTGGTCGAGCTTGATAGAAGCAGAGGAAGGTACTAGATGGTGAAGTTGTCATCTGACCACTTGGCCTTCATGGTGAGGCGGTAGTCCTCTAGCCAATGGTCCAGGTTGGTCTCACCATCGTACTTGGAGATGTGCATTGATGGCCAAAAACGCCTGGGGTAGGGGGCCGTCCAGATCGCTGCCTCAAATGCTAGGGGGCTGAAGTGATCCAGGACAGGGCCCCCGCCCCATCGCTCAGGGGTATAGGACTGCGCCTGAGCATGGTGCCTAGCCTCGATGGTGTCATGATCATCGCTGATCCGGTGCCGTGTGGGGGGACACTGAGGAGAAAGGTCATGCCTTCACTCCTACCGGGGCTTAGCGCCCTAGGTCCATGGCTAGTCGAAGCTATTGCTGGAGGTGTCAGCGCTGTTCCCTACTGCCTGTAGGGTGTGAGCATTAGAGCGCCCCTATTGGCAGTGACCATAGTCTAGGACGACCGAGAGAGCATGGCACGGTGCTGAGATTCTAAACTCTCGACCTGCTATTTGATGGCGACGTGGAGGAGCCGCTTCGCCTCATTCAGTCGCTCATTGGTCTTTGGGTCTGGCATGTCGAAGATATCTTCTAGGTGGCAAGCGGCGGCTGCCATGTTGTACGCCACACGGGGGAAGCAGAGGCCACTGGGAGCCCCCATGCGGGCGTCGTCATCGTCGAGAGGGTGCAGGGCTTGTTGCCACGCAAAGTCCTACCTTTGGTGCTCGAGCTCTGCCTCGGTGGCTTCTAGGTCCACCTGCCAAGCGCGCAAGCGGTCCACTTTCTCCTAAAGGTAGGCCACGCGGCTGTGGGGAGTCTGGTCTGGCGGCGTGAGCCCGGGCGCTTCCTCAGCAAGATCATCGCCGTCGAAGTGGTAGTACATGCACGGCAGGGTGTCGTAGTTGATGTCGTCGGAGTTATACTCCTGTCTGTTCTCTGAGAGGAACTTGAGGAAATCACGAAGCAAGGGGACGTCAGTCCCTGCTGTGCCAGAGAGGATGATGCTTCGCGGTGCCTCGTGACTGATGACATGCTCTAGTTCTAGCTGGAAGGACACTGGCACATTCTATATCCCAAAAGGCAGGTCTGAGAGGTAGTACTAGAAGCGATCAGGCGGCGGGAGCACCTCACCGGTGGTGATCTGTTGATGAATGTTGGCTAGCATGTAGAACATCTGGTGGCGGTATGACACTGTGTGGTTCAGGCCTAGACCACGCCAGATCTGACATGCCAGAACCTCGAGATCTGCTCAAAAGAGCCCTAGCAGAGGGGGCAACACCGGGGACTCATTGCCCATCGGCGCAGCCCCATGGAGTGGACAAAGCTCGCCGTAGCAGTCAGCGATGTAGACCAAGCTCCCAAAGTTGAGGACCTAGCCTGGAGTGATGGCACCGGCTGCGACAGAGAACTCGCCGAGGAAGCGGACACCACCGTATGGGGCGGTGCCGCTTGCTCCGGTGACTAGGTAGGTGGCTCTAGACACCATAGAGCCAGAATCGCACTTGACGCTGGCCCCTACCTAGTGCGCCAGCTGTCATGGGGTCAAAACCACAGCAAGCATGTTGTTCGAGTTAGTGTCAGAGTACGGGGTATCTAGTGGCTCGGGTGGACTCAGGAACACAAGAATCATTTAGAGAAGACACAACAGTTTATCCTAGTTTGGGCCAATTCGGTCCCTATGTCCAACAACTGATGATCCTTATACTCAAGAGCACCAAAAATCTATGGGGTTACAACAAAGTGTAAAGGAAGAAGATTTGGTGGGGGAGTTAGGTCGGTGCTAATCCTAAGGTTTCCTCACCGCCAGTGGAGTCTCCCCCTCGTTGGAGAGGAAGGAGACAACGAGATGCGGTGGAGGAGGGGCTCTCACCGCCCCTCTCTAGGTTGCCTTGCTCTTGGAGTAGAGCAGAGGCAGATGGAATGGAATGGAGTGTCTGGTGATTGAATTGGGATCCTCCCCCTCTAGGTCCAACCTTATCCCTTATATAATGAGATAGGTCGGGTACAAGGCGTGTTGGGGGTTCTAGTCTATGGTCTACATGCACCGGAGTCTTGGAGGAGGTTGTAGCGATGCGCCGTGGACCGTCCAGGTGTCTTGGAGCTAAAGAAGCCTGGGCGTTGTTCGGCTGCTCTATTCTAACGCTCTATGTGTCAGATGATGTCGGCTTGGACCGGCCTCCCCTAGGTGAGACCTTCTGGAGTCTTCTTGGTGGCGAAGGAGGTCGGCTCCAGGGGCTGATGTGCGGTCTCAGAAACCCCCGAGCCCCCAAAGGCCGCGGGAAGCATTGTCTTCTTGTGTCACGCCCCAGACGTGACCCTATTGGAGGAGCAGTTGGCAGGGGCACGCCTAGGGAGCGACCCAGGGAGCCCCTGGGCTTCAGTAGCCTAGGGCTTGTCTTCTTGTGCTTGGGCCTTGGCTGGCATCGTTAGCCAGGCAGGAGCCAAGGAACGAGCTCGGTCATGCCGTAGATCGGGAGCCCAAGGCTTGAGGAAGCCCCTAAGCCCTAGGTGGAAGCTGTCGTCGAGTTAGGCTCGGCTGGGCCTCTTCACCAAAGGGTGCGTGCGAGCGTGCTCGATGGGCATAGCCCCCGATCCCTCGAGCGATCCTAAAGGGGTTGGTCGGGGGGTCTTCTTCGTTTAGGAAGCATTGGACCCAAGTCTTAACATACCTGTGTGTTAGGATCTCACCAGGCACCATCAAGCTTCTTGAGAAGGAGAAGTGCTTTCCAGTGGGGAAGGCTCTGGTTCCTCGTGGTGAGACAGTTCTGCAGCCAAAGCCTAATGAGGTTGTTGTTTTCATACACTTCTTTTCTTGCGGCCTTCGCATTGCTCCAGTTTACTTCCTCTGCGTTGTCCTTGAGACGTTCAAGGTACAATTCCATCACCTTACCCCCAAATGGAATTCTTACTTTGAGCAAGTTCTGCTATGCCTGCAAGACCTATGCTTCTCCCCCCAATCTGGACACTTTCTATGCTTATTATGAGCTCCAGTGCTAGCTGTTGACACCTGTGGTGGCACACAGAGATAAAATCCATAAGTGCATGGGTATCGAAGTAGTTTTCACACAAAGTTTTATTGAGTGTCATATCCATGGGGAAATATGTGTGTTGTCTAACAACTAGTTTGTCTAGGGATAGCAATCAAGGTTTAATGTATGAGTAGAGAGGATTTCTATGGTTATGACCCTATACAAAGCAAGGCTTATGTTTCTAGTGTTCACTTCGGGACGCCGCTTAGATGGTAAAGCACCGCTAATAGATAACTCTACCAACACGACTATGGTCCTACTAATTTAAGAACCTGCTCAATTCGGCATGGACTACAAAGGATATACGGGGTTGTCACCTCCCGCTACTACCACACAACCAAGAAGCAGGGAGCAAACACAGGTAGCCGATAGCCTAAGCATCACACTTATGCTAATGATTACTACTCTAATCTAGAGGCCTAACAAGGACTAGAGCACTCAAAAGAACTATCAACCTGTGAACAAAAGAGCACAAAACTTACTTTAAACAGAAATCAATTACCAGAAGTATCTCAGATCTAGACTTGGAGAAGCCTAGATTCACCAAAGTACAAGCCGTAGAGGTAGCACCAATAGGCCGATACTTCCTCCAAACTCTTCTGTCACTCTCTAACTTAATATTTTTATTTACAAGACTAGATCCTATAGAGGACTAATCTTCTCTTGATGCCCTGATCCTGAGATGTGGATATGAATTAGGGTTTCAGGATGGCTCCAGGGAGGGGGGGGGTTGGGGCTGCTATATATGGGAGCACCTGGCACCCTCCCTTTTCTCTGGGGGCTATGATCTTTGTAGAGGAAATGGTGGTCTCCAACTTTTGACCCCTAGGGAAGTATAGGCTAGAAATGAAGTTGTTGAAGATGAAGCTTCTAGTCTTCGGCAGCGAGGAGGGCAAGTTCGTTCCTTGCTTTAATCTCGAACGTGCCGAAGATGAAATAGACAAAGAGTTTGTGAGTACCATGGAGAAGTCCATTTCTATGATTATTGGGGAGATCTCCAACAAGGAGTACTTGTCTCGCCGTGTCATTGGTGGGACTATGCCCTAGTTGAACCGGGTTTTTGAACAGGATCGTAAGATTCCCGACAAGGTGCTGAAGTCCATTAAGGATAAAGCGGCGAAGGCCGCTAAGTCAACTGCTCTGCCCCTCGCTACGGCGTGGGCTGAGTCAAAGAAGAGAAAGGGTGGTGTTAGAGATATAGGCCTAGGGTACCGCTGGTATTTCTTAACGCAAACATAATTAATCCGTAAGCGCACAAAATTACCGTTATAGTATTTCACCTAGAAGTATCATGGGTATCGTATTTCCACAGGGAACATAGGTCCTGTTCTAGCTAGTTCATCCAAGGACAACACAAGGGTAGATTTCATAGAGGTTGAGATGGATTCTAAGGTTCTAGGGTCTAAGGATAGATAAACTCTACTTCTACTTGGTTGCTTCGGGCACCGGTGCATACTTGGTCTGCCAAGAATTGCTGGCCTATAGCTCTATGTCAAACCCGGATGTGGGGAATTACAAGGGACGAACAGGGCTATCACCACCTGCTGCCTGCCCCTCTACCGTGGGGAATGAGGCAAACGAAGGTAGCCTCTAGCCTAGACACCACGTCTACGCTATCGACTACTACTCTAGCACACACTAGTAAGGGTTATCCGTCTTTATCAAGGCCCTTCTACTAGAGCATCTGCCGCGGGGACAGACGATGTGTAACAGCCCAAGTTTTTGTGAAACAAAAAATATGAACATTTTAAAAATTTTCCTGCAATGTGTGAAACATGTAGTCGCTAGGTCAAACCTAAGTCAAACTTTTCCCTTCCTGACCTAACTTCAGGAATCCCAATTTAAAAAACTTTTTTTGCCACAAGCCACTTATCATGGTGTTGACCGAGTCAACAACATGACAAGAGGTATGTTCAAAACAAAATATTTTTAGAGTCAAATAAACATTGGTGTCAAATTCAACCTGTTAACTCTCACATGATATCGATTTATATCTAAAACAAAAACCCTGACTCTATTCCCTCCCCTTGCTTCAAAGAGACTTTGCAATATAACTGGATGCACTCATATAACTTAGTTGCATATTTGAGTGCCTTGAGTTGGTTCTTCGTTGGGAGTTTATTGTTTGGTTATAGGGTTAAATTAGCAAGTTCTTTGGACCTTTTCCCATGGCAAGAATTAGAGAAAATAGCAAATAGAAAGCCCCCTTCCTTCCAACCAGGCCAACAGGCCTTAGTCGGCCTAGCCTAACCCTCCTTTTCCCTCCTCCTACGTTGGCCCATGCACCTAGTCCCACTCTGGCTACGCTAGCCTCCACCTTCCACTCTCAGCCCAGGTCGCTTCCTCCCTGCTGCCCTCTCCTGTTGGCCCACCTATGCCCGTCCTTGTCCCAAGTGGCCGTAGGTCAAGCCCCAAACCCAAGCCCAAGCGCTGCAACCCTGCACCCGACCCCTAGCGTGGAGGCGCTCTTAGGTTTCCACCGCCACCAGAGCCACTCCCCTTGGGCCATCCTCGATGTCAGTGCCACCTACCCCCGCCTCCTGATGCTCAACACATGGGCAAGGAGTATGAACGTCGAGGCATCCCACTATCGATGCCATGCGAACCCTAGCCGTCCGTGCCCTTAAATAGTGCCACAGCCACCACCCTCAGCATGTCCCTGTACCCGCCGCCACCACTGCTTCCCTCCTCTTCCTTCTGGCCACCACCGACTCCAGGAGCTACAGCTGCCACCCGTTGTCCTTGCCAGCCTGACAACGCTCAATGCCATTCGTTCCTATGGGCTGACGCGCTGGCGGTGGTGAGCACCCCATGGACCTTGACGAGCTATGCCCTCTGTTTCACCGTGCTGGAGCTATGTCGATCTCAAGCTGTGCCCCGACCTTACCTAGCTGGCTATGGAGTGGCCATGGCCACAATGCTAGGAGCCGCTACCTCGAGCCTCTGCCTTGCCCTCGTTCCTCGATGAAACCCCGACGTGCCATGACGACGTCGACCCGGACCCGACCCTAGCCAGCCGAGCCTACCTCACGGACGTCTTCGACCAAGACAAAGCCACCACCACTCTGCCTGTGGTCTCAGCCTCCGCACCAACCACACCCGTGTCGAGGCCCTCGGTGCCTTGCCTTGCCATCACGCCGTGCCATGCCGATGACCTTGCTTCGCCTCGCGACCCTAAGCAGCTCGTCATCGGCTCACTGCTGCACGTCGAGCCAGAGATCGAGCTCCACCGCCTCCCTGAGCCTGCACCAAGCTAAGGTGCCAAGGCCACACGTTGCTACTCCATGACCACATGGGAATCGCTGGATGCTGTTGCTGCCGTTGGAATGAACCTCGGTGGGCTCCTCCAATAGCAACACCATCGTGACAGTCTGGCCGTGTAGCCATGGGTGAGCACCCTAGCCAAGCTCCCTCCTTTCGATACCAGTTGTTGTTCCTAACCCTTTTACCTTTGTCATGAGACCGATCGGTGACCACCACTGTGACGTCGGCATCACCATGGCCGAGAACTAAAGCTGACGGACGAACCGTAGGCACGCCTTTGCCCACGCCATGACCAACCACTACTTTGCCTAAGGCAAGCCCCAAACCGAACCCTGTTGTGCGACTATGATGACATAGTTGGGCTAACCTCAATGAGCCCGACTCGCGTCAAGCGGTCTGCCGTCCGCATGCCCATCGGTGAGCCTTTCCTCAACCCAAGCCGCACCTTTTCGATGCCTCCATTGTCCACTGTTCCCTAACCAGCCTTCGCACTACTGAAGCTGGATCCGCAAGAGTCACCTCAGGACCTTGGAACCACTCTGAACAAGAAGCCACCGCCCAGGACCATCACCACCTCGGCCGCAGTCACAACCCTACTTGTGCATAGCCTCGCCACCAGTTGATGGCACCGACCAGACGCCGCATCGTCCGAGCCCTCAGAGCTGCTACCAACCAAGACCATGCTCTGGCGATGTCGTGCACATGCACATCAGTGCCATGGCACCGAGCCCTCCCTGCGTCATGTCAACCACCATCGACAAGACCTACGATGAGTGTTGGACCCCCAAAGGCCCTACCTTTTTGCCCTGCCTATTCTGGCCTTCGATGTTGGCTGCTCTGGTTTTGCCCTTGTTTCCCAATCGGGCTAAGGAAAGCAGCAGCAACCTACTCAAGCTGGCTTCAACATGCCCTAGTAGAACCTGCTAAACCTCGCGCTGAGGAACACCACGTCTGGGGTTCCAACTCTCCTGAATACTTCGATGACCCGGTTACCCAGTTCATCAGGATGGTCGCCAATGATGATGAAGATATGGCCGACATACCAGAAGATTGGGAACATGCAGGGGATGAAGGGCTCATCTTTGATTTTGATCAGGACGAGTACGATCAGTTCCTCCTCGAAAATCCTGAATTAGAGGAGGAACCACCCAAAGAGGAAACCTTCGAGCCCATGGAGCACCCCGAATGCTACATGAGCGTACAAGATCTCGAGCCACCTCAGGTGGAACTCAAGAAGCTCGAGCTTGGCGGTTCTACCCCTCATCGGGAGATGCTACCATCCCTGATGCCACCTATGAGACTAGCGACAAAGCGTGCCTCTGCCTTCTTTGCCAGAAGGATGATCTCAAGGCAGAGAAAAACCACCTTCATCAATAGCTTGGCAAGTCTCCTGACACTCAGCAGATTTAGCCCATGAACACCCACCCAATGGGTGGCTAGAACCTAGTTGACCGCCCCTACAAGACCATCAGGTTGCTTCAATCGTCCGCTAGAGTCAAGCAGATGACGCTCCCGATGACTCGGAAGCCACGGCCCAATCAGGAGACTCCCAAGGTGTGCCGCAAGCCCGCGCCATGTGACCCATGGCAACGCTCTCTAGGGATCAGGAGCCAACCAACGGGAGGCCCTGTGGTGCGCTGTCCCCTCAACCCGATCTATGGTTGGCCAGGGAATGGACAAGATGCCAGCCTATTGATGAACGCACAGAAATAGGAATGCGACACTCGTGGCCCCACGCAGCGCTCGATAGGCCCTATGAAGTAGGCTCAATTGCTGATTAGACTCGGATACACTATCCCAAGGATTGTCCCAAATGCCCGCAAGAAGCAGGCCTATCGGGACATGTTCAGCGGATCATGAATAGTCCATGTTAGAACTATGACTTCGTTGTAACCCACCTCGCTAAAGATTGCATCGCCTATCATCAGTGTGTTACTCTAGAAGCCCAAAAGTGGACAGAGCAAGATGGGTACTTAGGTGTAACACCCTAAAAATTGCCTCTTTTGAAATAGAGCTAAAATGATTTATTTATGAAATTTTGTGCACATGAAATATAGGAAAAACAAATTTCATTAATTTAAAATTCATCATAAGATAGCAACATGTTCGAGCATACATGCCATTGCATTTGATTTTATTGGTTGAGTGGTTTTAATTGAAAAGTCAAAATGGTTAAAATGCTTTTGAAATGAAATTGAAAATGGCTTTGAAATAAAAGAAAATAAAGAAAAGAAAATTAGAAAATAAAAGTATTTTTAAAGTTGTAAAGTTTATCTTGAAAATCCTAACAAAATTGTACATTTTTATTTGAACAGGAAAGTATATTTAAAACCATACTTGAATTTGATTTGAATTTGGCTTAGATTTGGAAATTAGAATTGGAAAAGAAATTCATTTTGAAAAATCTCCCTTCCTTCATATTCAGCCCAACTCCAGGAACTGGCCTGGCCTGCTGGTCGGCCCAGCCGCCCCTCCTTTCCCCTCTTTCCCGTTTTCCGGCCTCGGCCCAGCTCGTCTCCTGGCCCGCTCCGCATGCGCCCGGCCTGCTCCGCTCCTCTTCACGTGGCCCGCTGCTGCCTGGCCCAGTCCCGCGCCCCTCGGTTTCTCTTCTGCGTGCACCGCAGCACCGCGGCCCAGCTGGCGCCCCGCTCTGCTCGGCCAGCTTACGCCCTCACCCACACGCGCTTCGGCCGCATCTGTTAGCCGCCGTTTCCTTCTTCTCCCTTTCCTTTCTTCCCCGCTCTTTCCTTCCTCCGCCCCGTCAATGGCGCTGCCATGCGCGGCAAGCCACCGCGCCTGCAAGGAAAGCCCCAATCTCGTGATTCCGTAGCTCCGCGCGCTCTCCTTCCTTCTACGCGTCACCCGCCGCCTATAAAGACTGAGCCGAGCCCTCCCCTCTGCCCCTTCCTCCATTCGTCCGAGCTCGAACTCGCCACCGCCGCGGTAATACGCTGAGTAGCGCCCTAACCTCGTCGCCGAAGCCACTTGAAGCTCCGCCATTGTCCCCCGCACCCGTAGGTACCGCCACTTCGCGTTTTGGTCTCGATTTCATCAGATTTCCACACACCCGCACCCTTCCTTCTCTCTCCAGTCGCCGCCGCCGTCGACCCATGCCTTGGAAGCCTCCCTAGACATTGCGCTCCCCTCCTGATGACTCGTGGTGACCTCCTGAACCCCCTCGGTCCTTTATCGCCGCATTTGGTGCCCTAGAACGACGTAGCAGCGAGCTCCCGAGCCACCAACAATGGCTCCACCGCGGGACCACCTCCCCGACGTGCTCTCCGTCCCCGACCGGTAGTCCGTTGAGTTCGCGAACACCCGTAGATCATCACCACATATTTGGTTTCGGTAGGGGTGGCCGGAATCGCCGGAACCGCGGACACCGGCGAGATGTTCGCCGTGCTGGCACTGTAGCCGTCGGCCGGTTATTCCCTTCGCCCCCGTGAACCAATCAGCACCGTTCAAATCTAATCCGATGATCCAGAATCCACGATACCCCTTCGCGTGGCAAATATTCATAAGAGCCCCTCGGTTTCTTTGAAATAGAACCCGCAGTCCATTGCATATTCTCAGTTTACGCTTTCTCCTTTTAAAAGCGTATTTTGCTCGGTTGGTTCCAAAAATACGTTTTTAGTTATTTACAGTTTTGCCATTCGATTTATTTAGGCTATAACTTTTGCGTTTTAAGTCCGATTTGACCCGTTCGAATTGCGTTAGGATCGTATTTACGTTTTCTACATGTTTATACAACTGTTAGACATGTTTTCAATATTTAAAATTCATGGGTAGATTTAATCTATTATTTAACTAAAGTAAAACTTGTTTAAATCATAACTTATTCATTTTAACTCCGAAATAGTCCGTTCAAGTTGCGTTTATTCGTAGCGACGAGATCTACGCGTTAATAATAGTGTTTACTATATTGTTATTTCTGAAATAACATGGTTTAAATCATATATTGATTACTGATTAAGCAACTGGGTTTTATACATAAAATATGATTTGTTTTACTTTAGTTTTATAATTTAAATCTAAAATTGACTTAATATAATCTATATTATTTATAAAATATCTTTGATATATGAATTCATATAGTTAACATAAACGAATCCTATAGTTTTCTTTTCCACGTATAAGGCAAACCTCTCGGTAGTTGTAACTTTTAAACCGTAGCTTTGATTAGCATGTCTCTCGTGACTGTGTGTTCGTATCGATGCGTAGAATCGTAATTCAATCTCTTTTACTTATTTTTCTATGATTGGTGTACTGTTCTGACAAAGATGTAATTGTGTGCTATGCATGTATGTGTATGGATGTTTGTGTGGTGATCTACGAATACGTCCAGTTGGTGAGATACACATGGTAATCCAGAAGAAGAAGGACGTGAAGATTAAAGCTTACCGAAGGATCGGTGTGTAAGGCAAGTATAGCATGGGATCATCCTTGTTACCTATTCACATTTAATCACTAAATTCATATTGCATGTGTCTCCCTTGTTGCCAGTAAGGATACCCTAGATATTTGATATCTTGTACCTTGATACCTTTGGGATATTGCATTGGGTAGTTTTTGCTAGTGCTTAATCAAAACCATGATCTTGTAACTTGACTAATGATATATGCAATAAACATTAAAACATGACTTTTGAGTAACATGGAAACAGGGGGCTGGAGTATTTAGCTACTTTCTAAATGCTTTAGATTCCTCTCCGTAAGGACTTATCTGTAAGCGATCATCCGGGACTTATAGTACAGCTATGAGGGCTATATGGCTCTGGCTTTAGCTCAGTATGAGGACCTTTTCTAGCTTGTTAGTGGTTACCTTTATGGCGCATAAGGGTATGTTTCCTTTTCTGCTAGGGTGTGTGTACCGTGCTGTGATGCCCACGTGTGCCACTCCTAGAGATGGTCCACATACGCCTAGCGGCCCTAACTTGTTAGACGAACCTTTGAAAGGCTTCATAGTGAACCTTGCCGACCTTCCTTTGAAGTGGGTCAAGAGATTAGCTACCTCGGGCAAAAGGGTAAGTCATGACTCACAGTGAAAGTGTACAAACTCTGCAGAGTATAAAACTGATATATTAGCCGTGCTCACGGTCACGAGCGGCCTTGGACCCTTATGGAATAGAGATGATCACTAATGGATAATGATACTAATGATTAATTGTTTATGCTATACATTATTCATGTTTACCTGATCATGTGTTTATGGGAATGATAAATTCTTTGATACTCAATTACTTAAAAAGATGACCTATTAAAGCTAATCGCAGTAAACCAGTGTCAGCCTTTTGAGCCTCATGAACCCCATGATATAATTGTTAAGTACGACATGTACTTACGCTTGTTTTACTTTTCTATACTTTGGTTAAAAATCCTGGATGGGTACCAGATTGCTGGTTTGGAGAAGTTAGGCTTGTGGTCAACCAGTCGGTCATCCCTGTGGATTTGGAGTCTTTGCTTGAAGATCGAAGTCGATTTTCCGCTGTCTATACTCTGAGGTTATTTTTCTTTTACTAATACGTTATGTAATAAGTATTGTCTCTTGATATTATCCTTATTTGTGGCTATATGTGAGATTTGATTTCCTGGGCTCACATATAGTGTGTATCTGGTTTTGCCTTTAAAATCGGGTGCTACATTAGGAGACCGTGATGATGACCATGACCTCAATGCAGCTACTAGGAGCTCCATGCTCATCTTTGGTGGTCCCCAAGTGTACCAAGACCGACGGCTACAGAAGCTAACCAATAGATGGATCTACGCGACCACACCGGCCACCCCGCTATACCTACGCTGGTCTGAACGGCCGATCACCTATGATTGAACTAATCATCCAAATCAGGTGGTTGAGGTAGGTCAATTCCCTCTAGTGGTGACTGTAGTCATCGAGAATGTGAGGGTCACGGAAATTCTCATGGACGGAGACAACGGCATCAACATTGCCTTCGATAAGCTGAATGTGGACATAAGGAAGTTGCACGCATCGCAGTCTCCCTTCCATGGCATCGTTGCCGGGTGGTGCATCATGACCCTGGGCACGATAGACCTCTTTGTGACATTCATCGATGAGGTACACTACTGGAAGGAGATGCTCTCCTTTGAAGTTGTCGACTTCTAGGGACCATACAACGCCATATTCGGGAGACCATGCTACGCCAAGTTTATAGCGGTCCCGAACTACACGTACCTCAAGTTGAAGATGTTAGGACCGCGTGTCGTGATTACGGTGTCGGGAAACTTCCATAACGCCTATCAATGCGAGAGGGACACCATCAAGTATGCGGAGGCCAACAACCTAGACTCGGGGGCACCCAGTCTCCCCTGCTCCATGCTGGGGAAGAAGCTCCTATCGATGACTCTAGGACAACAGCCCGCTGCCATCCTCAACCCATTGTCCTCAGCCCTGGCGCTGGCTCCGACCCCCATGGCCATCGTCATCGAATCTTGAAGTGGAAGCCGACAACTCATGGTTATGTTGGCCCTTTATTTTTCTAAATTTTAGTTATCATTTAAATTTTGTAAAGATCATTTATTTGTTACATGAATAAATCATGATCTCTTAAGTACCTTATGAAGAACCTCTCTGGGTTGCTCAGGGGCTAACCTTTGCAGTCGCCATATACTCTCTTATCCAGCACATTCATATGTTACACTAACTTATCAACGTGCTCGGGCGCTACTATGATAACTACATACGCCGCCCACTCATACTTTCTTCTTGATCGATCAATGTCTCATAGGCCTTGAAATGGCGTGACCTAACAAGACCTTGCGTGGACTTGATCAAAGTGTTTCATTCTGGTCGAATAATCACTAGGTAGTTGGTCCAAAGCTTAGCCAGCATCAAATACTAAAGACAATGAGAGAAAGAGTACATAAAATCGGGTGCAGCACATTACAAGATGGCCTCAAGCGCTGCCTGAATCCTCTGATGAGTCAGGCACACTACCTTGCACTATCACAGAGAGATCCACATCGCAGATTATGGCCTCAGAAGGCTCTATGGCCTGTTGTTGAATCCGACTATACAACAAGGGATCCGTGTCAATGGGTTTCACCCTGATGGAGCCGATGTTTAGGTCAGTGTAGATTGTCCCGACGGTCACCAGCGCCATGTGTACCCCGATGGATAAGCCATATTGGGAAACTTCCTCCAGATGCCTTGTGATCCTCCTCAGCTAAGAAGCCACCTTTGATGAAGAGGCAGACCCTGTCAGCTGAGCATAGGCCGCCTGGCAGGCAGCGTGACCAGCCGTGACTACACCCCTATGCTCGTCCTCAAGGGACGACACTTGAGATACATACTTTGCCTCCATGGCCAAAAGAGTCCCTACGTGTAGCCGCTCAGCCTCAGCAGCCACGGCCTCTAGGTTAGTCTAATTAGACTTACGCTCAGCAAGCTCATTCTTAAGGCGCCTTGCCTTAGTCGACTCCGCTATTAACAGAAGTGTCAGTCAAAAACCCACATACAATCGTGACACAATTCATTGCTAGAAAGTATACACACCTTGGATCTACTTTCGAAGCTTCTCTATCTCTTCCTAAGCAAGCGCTCGCTTCTGCCTTTCCCTCCAATACGCAGAGCCCAAGGCACCAAGGGCAGCCTTCTCTTGAGACATCCTGACAATGGCTTCGGTAGCGGCTGAAAAGGGAACAAAGGTTTTACAAACCTCATCA
>CAJGYO010000583.1:0-68607 GCA_904845875.1 Miscanthus lutarioriparius
CTTGGTAAGAACTTGTAAGAGCTTGTTTTAAACAAGTTGAGTTTGAGAGAATTACAACCGACACATCCTAGTAGTTGACAGGACGATACATATTATTTTGTGTTTCTTGTTTTCTACTAATCATGACAGTGATACGGAAATTTTTGAGCTGTTGAAACTAGACCTCATATTCGTGGATGTCATTCAACACTTGCCGCTATATATGATGGTAAGTTTGATCCCAAAGCTTACATTGATTGGGAGTTAAAAGTAGACAATGAATTTGATGAGCATGACCTGTCTGAGAAACAAAAGATTTGTATTGCCTCTAATGTTTTGATTGAATATGCTTTACTAGAATGGAAACATATTTGTAGGCACAACAAAGTTCCAGTAATCTTGGGAAGACTTCAAATTTCTTTTTTAGAGATGCATTCGCTCCAAAAGATATTATGCTGATTATTTGCTTGCAAAATTAGACAACTTGAAGCAAGATAGTAGGACTGTAAAAGCATACTACCATGATTTTAAGATTTGCATCATGTTTGGTGGATTAGATGAATGCATGGAAGATGTTATGAGTAGGTTCATGAGAGGGTTCAATTCTGAAATTCAAACCTTGTTAATTAGCAATTTTATAGCCATATTGGTCAATTGTTTTGTCTTGCTCTCAATGCTGAAAAGGAGATCCTATTATCCTGTGAATACTTGCAAGAATGATGTGACCCATAATGTCCAAAATTTGTCCATTCTGATGCTAATGAAGAGCAACAAATAGTGGAACCCACTCGTTGATTTTCCTTTGTCACAAAATGAATTACTTGCTGTCCTTGTGATAAAGAGGAGTTGTCTGTTGATGATTCTTTTACTCCTATGCCACAAGTAGCTTAATAAGTGTGATACTTTTGGTTTGGAACCATACAAAATGTGTCAAGATAAGCTTTTTCATCCTATTACATGTGCACAAGATGAACTGAATTTGCTATCCTCTTTAAATACTTTGGGTTATATTGAATTTGATATTCTCGTGGTAATCTAAATTGTCTAAAAGAGAAACTTAAATTTGATTCTGGTTTGCCAAGTTTTAATCATTGTTCGCTTCATGCAATTGGCAAATATGACAACAAAGGAGAATATTTGGTGCATAAAGTTTATATTTGCTCTAATCTGAAATATCCTTTGGGCCACAATACCATGATCAAATTGAGGGCTGCACTAACACTAATGATGTCTTGCAAAGTTTTCCTAGTTTTTCCCATATGCAACAGGATAAATATCAAGAAGGGGAGCACGGTTCACTTTTACCTACAACACATCCTCCATCAAAGGTCAAACCGAGGACGGTTTGACTTGTCAAGAAGGGGAGAATGATGAGGACATCATTGGCTCAAATATGACCATGCCAACCACTTCTATACCAAAGGTGCAAACCATTCTACATGAGGCTTATCATTGATGCATTTGATGAATTGGTGCTCCACCATAAAATGTGTATATTTTATTTTCAGAATTACTTACATGGATCAAGGGAAGGTTTGATTGCATATGGAAAGCATGGAAGGTTAATGAAGTTGATTGGGGACCAAATCCAAGTATTCCTAACGTCCTCCACTTGGACACCACGTCACTTTTGGTCCAAGGAAAGAAAGAGATCAAATCCAACACGTTTTGGGGCTGGATTCGACCCAGGACAGCTCCAACTTGTGATGTTCACCACGGTCGACATACGGACTCGGATTAGCGTTCAAGTACTTCTTGCATGAACTTATGAAGTCTATTTTCACACGGATCTGGAATCAAGTCCATATCTGTTCTGAGGCGGCCGCAATGACCGAATTACTACCGAGAGGTTTTCTGTTCAAAGGTGCAAGCGTCACCTTTAGTTTGGTCCAATGGGCCGTATCAAGTTGGGTCCATTAGGACGCGCCCTAGGTTGGATCACGACCCCAACACCCCGGTGGTCGTCCTTCCACCTTCATATACCCCCTTTTAGCCGCCACCAAGAACAGTTGGGTTTTGTTTTGATGAAAGTTTAGCCATTGCTACTTCCTTGTAGACGCTGTGTGTCGATCACTAGACCATCCGTTTCTACTTTGATTTAGAACCCCAACTTTGTGAGTCAGATTGGTTTTCATCTCCATATTTGCAATTGAGTTGCTTGTTCTACTTGTTCTTGCTTGTTCCTCGATTGCTTGCAGGAATTACCTTAGTGGTTTGGTTGATCGTGCTCCACAAGATCGCGATCGCCGCTGGAGGTGGTGTATCGGGCTGCTAAGGCGCAGCTTGGAAGGCAGTAGTCGGGCCGTGAACGCCATCTCCATCCCCAAATCGAGTTATCCACGAACTCTCTCATCGAAGATTGGGATTCACCCTAGCGGTTCATATCGCTGTTAGTGTTAGTGCAAGATAGGTGCACGTTTGCGCCAAACATACTACGTAGGCTCAGATATCATTTTGGACGCACCCAATGGAACTCCTAGGGAGATGCGGTCATGTGGAATCTGTTCGGTCTGCTTTAGAGATGGTGTTATTGTTAGATGCAAGATAGGTGCACGGTTTGGCGCTTAAACGCACCATAGGCCTCGATATCGCTTTTGGACGCACCGATGGAAATCCTAGGTGACGTGGGGTCATGTGGAATCTTGTTCGTCCGCTTGGAGATGGTGTTAGTGTTAGTGCAAGATAGGTGCACGGCTTGGCGCCAAACGCACTATAGGCCTCAGATATCATTTTGGACGCACCCGATGGAACTCCTAGGTGACGTGGGTCATGTGGAATCTTGTTCGTCCGCTTGGAGATGGTGTTAGTGTTAGTGCAAGATAGGTGCACGGTTTGCGCCTCAACGCATTCATAGGCCCAGATATGTCATTTTGGACGCACCGGCGGAAATCCTAGGTGACGGGTCATGTGGAATCTCGCTCGGTCCGCTTTGGAGATGGTGTTAGTGTTAGTGCAAGATAGGTGCACGGTTTGCGCCTAAACGTACCATAGGCTCAGATATCGCTTAGGACGCAACCGATGGAACTCCTAGGTGACGGGTCATGTGGAATCTTGTTCGGTCCGCTTGGAGATGGTGTTAGTGTTAGTGTAAGATAGGTGCATTTGGTTTGGCGCCTAAACGCACCATAGGGTCAGATATCGTTTTGGACGCACCCGATGGAACTCCTAGGTGACGTGGGTCATGTGGAATCTCGTTTGGTCCGTTTGGAGATGGTGTTAGTGTTAGTGCAAGATAGGTGCACGGTTTGCGCCCAACGTACCATAGGCTCAGATATCGTTTTGGACGCACCCGATGGAACTCCTAGGTGACGTGGGTCATGTGGAATCTCGTTCGGTCCGCTTTGGAGATGGTGTTAGTGTTAGTGCAAGATAGGTGCACGGTTTGCGCTTAAACGCACCATAGGCTCGTGATATCATTTTGGACGCACCCGATGGAACTCCTAGGTGACGTGGGTCATGTGGAATCTCGCTCGTCCGCTTGGAGATGGTGTTAGTGTTGATGCAAGATAGGTGCACGGCTTTGCGCTTAAACGTACCATAGGCTCAGATATCATTTTGGACGCAACCGATGGAACTCCTATGGTGACGGGTCATGTGGAATCTCGCTCGGTCCGCTTTGGAGATGGTGTTAGTGTTAGAGTAAGATAGGTACGGTTTGGCGCTTAAATGTACCATAGGCTCAGATATCATTTTGGACGCACCTGATGGAACTCCTAGGTGACGTGGGTCATGTGGAATCTCGCTCGGTCCGTTTGGAGATGGTGTTAGTGTTAGTGTAAGATAGGTGCACTGGTTTGGCGCCTAAACGTACCATAGGCTCGATATCGCTTTTGGACGCACTCGATGGAACTCCTAGGTGACGTGGGTCATGTGGAATCTTGCTTGGTCCGCTTGGAGATGGTGTTAGTGTTAGATGCAAGATAGGTGCACGGTTTGCGCCAAACGTACCATAGGCTCAGATATCGCTTTGGACGCACCCGATGGAACCCTAGGTGACGTGGGTCATGTGGAATCTCGCTCGGTCCGCTTTGGAGATGGTGTTAGTGTTAGTGCAAGATAGGTGCACGGTTTTGCGCCAAACGCACCATAGGCTCGACATCGATATCATTTAGGGACGCACCTGGAATCGGAACTCCTAGGTGACGGGTCGTGGAATCTGCTCAGTATCGTCCGCTTGGAGATGGTGTTAGTGTTAGATGCAAGATAGGTGCACGGTTTGCGCTTAAACGCACCATAGGCTCAGATATCGCTTTTGGACGCACTGATGGAACTCCTAGGTGACGTGGGTCATGTGGAATCTCGCTCGTCCGCTTTGGAGATGGTGTTAGTGTTAGTGCAAGATAGGTGCACGGTTTGCGCCAAACGCACCATAGGCTCAGATATCATTTTGGACGCACCCGATGGAACTCCTAGGTGACGTGGGTCATGTGGAATCTCGCTCGTCCGCTTTGGAGATGGTGTTAGTGTTAGTGCAAGATAGGTGCACGGTTTGCGCCAAACGTACCATAGGCTCGCTCAGATATCATTTTGGACGCACCTGATGGAACCCTAGGTGACGGGGTCATGTGGAATCTCGCTCGTCCGCTTTGGAGATGGTGTTAGTGTTAGTGCAAGATAGGTGCACGGTTTGGCGCCAAACGTACCATAGGCTCAGATATCGCTTTGGACGCACCCGATGGAACTCCTAGGTGACGTGGGTCATGTGGAATCTCGCTCGGTCCGCTTGGAGATGGTGTTAGTGTTAGTGCAAGATAGGTGTACGGCTTGGCGCCAAACGTACTATAGGCTCAGATATCGCTTTGGACGCACCGATGGAACTCCTAGGTGACGTGGGGTCATGTGGAATCTCGCTTGGTCCGTTTGGAGATGGTGTTAGAAAGATGTAAGATAGGTGCACGGTTTGCGCTAAACGCACCATAGGCTCAGATATCGCTTTTGGACGCACCGATGGAACTCCTAGGTGACGGGTCATGTGGAATCTCGCTCGTCCGCTTTTGGAGATGGTGTTAGTGTTAGTGCAAGATAGGTGCATGGTTTGCGCCAAACGTACTATAGGCTCGACATCGCTTTTGGACGCACCCGATGGAACTCCTAGGTGACATGGGGTCATGTGGAATCTCGCTCGTCCGCTTGGAGATGGTGTTAGTGTTAGTGCAAGATAGGTGCACGGCTTGGCGCCAAACGCACCATAGGCTCAGATATCGCATTTTGGACGCACCCGATGGAACTCCTAGGTGACGTGGGTCATGTGGAATCTCGCTCTCGTCCGCTTTGGAGATGGTGTTAGTGTTAGTGCAAGATAGGTGCACGGTTTTGCGCCAAACGTACCATAGGCTCAGATATCGCTTTAGGACGCACCCGATGGAACTCCTAGGTGACGGGTCATGTGGAATCTCGCTTGGTCCGCTTTGGAGATGGTGTTAGTGTTAGTGCAAGATAGGTGCACGGTTTTGCCAAAACGTACCATAGGCTCAGATATCATTTTGGACGCACCGATGGAACTCCTAGGTGACGTGGGTCATGTGGAATCTCGCTCGTCCGCTTTGGAGATGGTGTTAGTGTTAGTGCAAGATAGGTGCACGGTTTGCGCCAAACGTACCATAGGCTCGATATCGTTTTGGACGCACCGATGGAACTCCTAGGTGACGGGGTCATGTGGAATCTTGTTTGGTCCGCTTTGGAGATGGTGTTAGTGTTGATGTAAGATAGGTGCACGGTTTGCGCTTAAACGCACCATAGGCTCGATATCATTTTGGACGCACTCGATGGAACTCCTAGGTGACGGGTCATGTGGAATCTCGCTCGGTCCGCTTGGAGATGGTGTTAGTGTTAGTGCAAGATAGGTGCACGGTTTTGCGCCAAACGTACCATAGGCTCGGGGATATCATTTTGGACGCACCCGATGGAACTCCTAGGTGACGTGGGTCATGTGGAATCTCGCTCTGGTCCGCTTTGGAGATGGTGTTAGTGTTAGTGCAAGATAGGTGCACGGTTTGGCGCTTAAACGCACCATAGGCTCAGATATCATTTTGGACGCATCCGATGGAACTCCTAGGTGACGTGGGTCATGTGGAATCTCGCTCGGTCCGCTTGGAGATGGTGTTAGTGTTAGTGCAAGATAGGTGCACGGCTTGCGCCAAACGCACCATAGGCTCAGATATCGCTTTTGGACGCAACCCGGATGGAACTCCTAGGTGACGTGGGTCATGTGGAATCTCGCTCGTCCGCTTTGGAGATGGTGTTAGTGTTAGTGCAAGATAGGTGCACGGTTTGCGCACCTAAACGTATACCATAGGCTCGCGGATATCGCTTTGGACGCATTGGAGATGGAACTCCTAGGTGACGGGGTCATGTGGAATCTTGTTCGGTCCGCTTGGAGATGGTGTTAGCTTGGAGTTAGTGCAAGATAGGTGCACGGTTTGCGCTTAAACGCACCATAGGCTCGAGATATCGCTTTAGGACGCACCCGATGGAACTCCTAGGTGACGGGTCATGTGGAATCTCGCTTGGTCCGCTTGGAGATGGTGTTAGTGTTAGTGCAAGATAGGTGCACGGTTTGCGCCTAAACGCACCATAGGCTCAGATATCGCTTTTGGACGCACCGATGGAACTCCTAGGTGACGTGGGTCATGTGGAATCTCGCTCGTCCGCTTGGAGATGGTGTTAGTGTTAGTGCAAGATAGGTGCACGGTTTGGCGCTTAAACATACCATAGGCTCAGATATCATTTTGGACGCACTGATGGAACTCCTAGGTGACGTGGGTCATGTGGAATCTCGCTTGGTCCGCTTGGAGATGGTGTTAGTGTTAGTGCAAGATAGGTGCACGGTTGGCGCCAAACGTACCATAGGCTCAGATATCGCTTGGGACGCACCGATGGAACTCCTAGGTGACGGGTCATGTGGAATCTTGTTCGGTCCGCTTTGGAGATGGTGTTAGTGTTAGTGTAAGATAGGTGCACGGTTTGGCGCTAAACGTACCATAGGCTCGAGATATCATTTTGGACGCACCCGATGGAACTCCTAGGTGACGTGGGTCATGTGGAATCTCGCTCGGTCCGCTTGGAGATGGTGTTAGTGTTAGTGCAAGATAGGTGCACGGTTTGGCGCCAAACGCACCCATAGGCTCAGATATCATTTTGGACGCACCGCAATGGAAATCCTAGGTGACGTGGGTCATGTGGAATCTTGTTCGGTCCGCTTGGAGATGGTGTTAGTGTGTTAGTGCAAGATAGGTGCACGGGTTTGCGCCAAACGTACCATAGGCTCGATATCGCATTTAGGACGCACCGATGGAACTCCTAGGTGACGTGGGTCATGTGGAATCTCGCTCGTCCGCTTTGGAGATGGTGTTAGTGTTAGTGCAAGATAGGTGCACGGTTTGCGCCCAAACGCACCATAGGCTCAGATATCGCTTTGGACGCACCGATGGAACCCTAGGTGACGTGGGTCATGTGGAATCTTGCTCGGGTCCGTTTGGAGATGGTGTTAGTGTTAGTGCAAGATAGGTGCACGGCTTTTGGCGCCTAAAACGCACCATAGGCTCGATATATCGCTTAGGACGCACCCGATGGAACCCTAGGTGACGGGTCATGTGGAATCTCGCTCGTCCGCTTGGAGATGGTGTTAGTGTTAGTGCAAGATAGGTGCACGGTTTGCGCCCAAACATACCATAGGCTCGATATCATTTTGGACGCACTCGATGGAACTCCTAGGTGACGCGGGTCATGTGGAATCTCGCTCGTCCGCTTTGGAGATGGTGTTAGTGTTAGTGCAAGATAGGTGCACGGTTTTGCCTAAACGTACTATAGGCTCGGATATCATTTTGGACGCACCGGATGGAACTCCTAGGTGACGTGGGTCATGTGGAATCTCGCTCGGTCCGCTTTGGAGATGGTGTTAGTGTTAGTGCAAGATAGGTGCACGGTTTGGAGATGGTGCCCAAACGTACCATAGGCTACTAGATATCATCATTTTGGACGCACCCGATGGAACTCCTAGGTGACGTGGGGTCATGTGGAATCTTGCTCGGTCCGCTTTGGAGATGGTGTTAGTGTTAGTGCAAGATAGGTGCACGGTTTGGCGCCAAACGTACTATAGGCTCTAGATATCATTTTGGACGCACCGATGGAAATCCTAGGTGACGGGTCATGTGGAATCTCGTTCGGTCCGCTTTGGAGATGGTGTTAGTGTTAGTGCAAGATAGGTGCACGGTTTGCGCCAAACGCACTATAGGCTCAGATATCGCTTTGGACGCACCCGATGGAACTCCTAGGTGACGTGGGTCATGTGGAATCTCGCTCGTCCGCTTTGGAGATGGTGTTAGTGTTAGTGCAAGATAGGTGCACGGTTGGCGCCAAACGCACCATAGGCTCGATATCATTTTGGACGCACCGATGGAACTCCTAGGTGACGTGGGTCATGTGGAATCTCGCTTGGTCCGCTTGGAGATGGTGTTAGTGTTAGTGCAAGATAGGTGCACGGTTTGCGCCAAACGCACCATAGGCTCGATATCGCTTTTGGACGCACCTGATGGAACTCCTAGGTGACGGGTCATGTGGAATCTTGTTCGGGTCCGCTTTGGAGATGGTGTTAGTGTTAGTGCAAGATAGGTGCATGGTTTGGCGCCTAAACATACCATAGGCTCAGATATCGCTTTAGGACGCACCGATGGAAATCCTAGGTGACGGGTCATGTGGAATCTCGCTCGTCCGTTTGGAGATGGTGTTAGTGTTAGTGCAAGATAGGTGCACGTTTGCGCCAAACGTACCATAGGCTCAGATATCGCTTAGGACGCACCCGATGGAACTCCTAGGTGACGTGGGTCATGTGGAATCTCGCTCGGTCCGCTTTGGGAGATGGTGTTAGTGTTAGTGCAAGATAGGTGCACGGTTTGCGCCAAACGCACTATAGGCTCAGATATCATTTTGGACGCACCCGATGGAACTCCTAGGTGACGTGGGTCATGTGGAATCTCGCTCGTCCGCTTGGAGATGGTGTTAGTGTTAGTGCAAGATAGGTGCACGGGTTTGCGCCAAACGCACCATAGGCTCAGATATCGCTTTAGGGACGCACCCGATGGAACTCATCGGTTTGCTTAAAACGTACCATAGGCTCGATATCGCTTTTGGACGGTGACGTGGGTCATGTGGAATCTCGCTCGGTCCGCTTGGAGATGGTGTTAGTGTTAGTGCAAGATAGGTGCACGGTTTGGCGCCAAACGTACCATAGGCTCGGGATATCGCTTTTGGACGCACTGGATGGAACTCCTAGGTGTGACGGGTCATGTGGAATCTCGCTCGGGTCCGCTTTGGAGATGGTGTTAGTGTTAGTGCAAGATAGGTGCACGGTTTGCGCCAAACGTACCATAGGCTCGGGATATCGCTTTTGGACGCACCCGATGGAACTCCTAGGTGACGGGTCATGTGGAATCTCGCTCGGTCCGCTTTGGAGATGGTGTTAGTGTTAGATGCAAGATAGGTGCACGCTTTGCGCCAAACGTACCATATAGGCTCAGATATCGCTTTGGACGCACCCGATGGAACTCCTAGGTGACGTGGGTCATGTGGAATCTTCGCTCGTCCGCTTTGGAGATGGTGTTAGTGTTAGTGCAAGATAGGTGCACGGTTTGCGCCAAACGCACCATAGGCTCAGATATCATTTTAGGACGCACTGGATGGAACTCCTAGGTGACGTGGGTCATGTGGAATCTCGCTCGTCCGCTTTGGAGATGGTGTTAGTGTTAGTGCAAGATAGGTGCACGGTTTGCGCCAAACGCACCATAGGCTCAGATATCGCTTTTGGACGCACACCGATGGAACTCCTAGGTGACGTGGGTCATGTGGAATCTCGCTCGTCCGCTTTGGAGATGGTGTTAGTGTTAGTGCAAGATAGGTGCACGGTTTGCGCCAAACGTACCATAGGCTCATATATCGTTTTGGACGCACCCGATGGAACTCCTAGGTGACGTGGGTCATCTGGAATCTCGTTTGGTCCGTTTGGAGATGGTGTTAGTGTTAGTGCAAGATAGGTGCACGGTTTGCGCCAAACGTACCATAGGCTCAGATATCATTTTGGACGCACCGATGGAACTCCTAGGTGACGTGGGTCATGTGGAATCTCGTTCGGTCCGTTTGGAGATGGTGTTAGTGTTAGTGCAAGATAGGTGCACGGTTTGCGCCAAACATACCATAGGCTCAGATATCATTTTGGACGCAACCAATGGAACTCCTAGGTGACGTGGGTCATGTGGAATCTCGCTTTCGGTCCGCTTGGAGATGGTGTTAGTGTTAGTGCAAGATAGGTGCACGGTTTGTTTAAACGCACCATAGGCTCAGATATCATTTTGGACGCACCGATGGAACTCCTAGGTGACGTGGGTCATGTGGAATCTCGCTTGGTCCGCTTTGGAGATGGTGTTAGTGTTAGTGCAAGATAGGTGCACGGTTTGGCGCCAAACGCACCATAGGCTCAGATATCGCATTTTAGGACGCACCGATGGAACTCCTAGGTGACGTGGGTCATGTGGAATCTCGCTTGGTCCGCTTGGAGATGGTGTTAGTGTTAGTGCAAGATAGGTGCACGGTTTGCGCCAAACGCACCATAGGCTCAGATATCATTTTGGACGCACCGATGGAACTCCTAGGTGACGGGTCCGTTAGTGTTGTGGAATCTCGCTTGGTCCGCTTGGAGATGGTGTTAGTGTTGATGCAAGATAGGTGCACGGTTTGGCGCTTAAACGTACCATAGGCTCGATATCATTTTGGACGCACCCGATGGAACTCCTAGGTGACGTGGGTCATGTGGAATCTCGCTCGTCCGCTTGGAGATGGTGTTAGTGTTAGTGCAAGATAGGTGCACGGTTTGCGCCAAACGCACCATAGGCTCGATATCATTTTGGACGCACCCGATGGAACTCCTAGGTGACGTGGGTCATGTGGAATCTCGCTCGTCCGCTTGGAGATGGTGTTAGTGTTAGTGCAAGATAGGTGCACGGTTTTGTGCCAAACGTACCATAGGCTCAGATATCATTTTGGACGCACCGATGGAACTCCTAGGTGACGGGGTCATGTGGAATCTCGCTCGTCCGCTTGGAGATGGTGTTAGTGTTAGTGCAAGATAGGTGCACGGGTTTGCGCCTAAACGCATCATAGGCTCAGATATCGCTTTTGGACGCACCCGATGGAACTCCTAGGTGACGTGGGGTCATGTGGAATCTCGCTCGTCCGCTTGGAGATGGTGTTAGTGTTAGATGCAAGATAGGTGCACGGTTTGCGCCAAACGTACCATAGGCTCAGATATCATTTTGGACGCACCCGATGGAACTCCTAGGTGACGTGGGTCATGTGGAATCTCGTTCGTCCGGTTTGGAGATGGTGTTAGTGTTAGTGCAAGATAGGTGCACGGTTTTGCGCCAAACGTACCATAGGCTCAGATATCATTTTGGACGCACCTGATGGAACTCCTAGGTGACGTGGGTCATGTGGAATCTCGTTCGGTCCATTTGGAGATGGTGTTAGTGTTAGTGCAAGATAGGTGCACGGTTTGCGCCAAACGTACCATAGGCTCAGATATCATTTTGGACGCACCCGATGGAACTCCTAGGTGACGTGGGTCATGTGGAATCTCGTTCGGTCCGTTTGGAGATGGTGTTAGTGTTAGTGCAAGATAGGTGCACGGTTTGCGCCAAACGTACCATAGGCTCAGATATCATTTTGGACGCACCGATGGAACTCCTAGGTGACGTGGGTCATGTGGAATCTCGTTCGGTCCATTTGGAGATGGTGTTAGTGTTAGTGCAAGATAGGTGCACGGTTTGCGCCAAACGTACCATAGGCTCAGATATCATTTTGGACGCACCCGATGGAACTCCTAGGTGACGTGGGTCATGTGGAATCTCGTTCGGTCCGTTTGGAGATGGTGTTAGTGTTAGTGCAAGATAGGTGCACGGTTTGGCGCCCAAACGCACCATAGGCTCAGATATCGCTTTTGGACGCACCCGATGGAACTCCTAGGTGACGTGGGTCATGTGGAATCTTCGCTGGTCCGCTTTGGAGATGGTGTTAGTGTTAGTGCAAGATAGGTGCACGGTTTGCGCCAAACGTACCATAGGCTCAGATATCATTTTGGACGCACCCGATGGAAATCCTAGGTGACGTGGGTCATGTGGAATCTCGTTCGTCCGTTTGGAGATGGTGTTAGTGTTAGTGCAAGATAGGTGCACGGTTTGCGCCAAACGTACCATAGGCTCAGATATCATTTTAGGACGCACCCGATGGAACTCCTAGGTGACGTGGGTCATGTGGAATCTCGTTCGGTCCGTTTGGAGATGGTGTTAGTGTTAGTGCAAGATAGGTGCACGGTTTGCGCCAAACGTACCATAGGCTCAGAGATATCGTTTTGGACGCACCGATGGAACTCCTAGGTGACGGGTCATGTGGAATCTCGCTCGTCCATTTGGAGATGGTGTTAGTGTTAGTGCAAGATAGGTGCACGGGTTTGCGCCTAAACGTACCATAGGCTCAGATATCATTTTGGACGCACCGATGGAACTCCTAGGTGACGTGGGTCATGTGGAATCTCGCTCGTCCGCTTGGAGATGGTGTTAGTGTTAGTGCAAGATAGGTGCACGGTTTGCGCTAAACGCATACCATAGGCTCAGATATCATTTTGGACGCACTCGGATGGAACTCCTAGGTGACGTGGGTCATGTGGAATCTCGTTCGGTCCGTTTGGAGATGGTGTTAGTGTTAGTGCAAGATAGGTGCACGGTTTGCGCCAAACGTACCATAGGCTCAGATATCATTTTGGACGCACCGATGGAACTCCTAGGTGACGTGGGTCATGTGGAATCTCGTTCGGTCCGTTTGGAGATGGTGTTAGTGTTAGTGCAAGATAGGTGCACGGTTTGCGCCAAACGTACCATAGGCTCAGATATCGTTTTGGACGCACCCGATGGAACTCCTAGGTGACGTGGGTCATGTGGAATCTCGTTCGGTCCGTTTGGAGATGGTGTTAGTGTTAGTGCAAGATAGGTGCACGGTTTGCGCCAAACGTACCATAGGCTCAGATATCGGTTTTGGACGCACCCGATGGAACTCCTAGGTGACGTGGGTCATGTGGAATCTCGTTCGGTCCGTTTGGAGATGGTGTTAGTGTTAGAGTGTAAGATAGGTGCACGGTTTGGCGCTTAAACGTACCATAGGCTCAGATATCGCTTTTGGACGCACCGGATGGAACTCCTAGGTGACGTGGGTCATGTGGAATCTCGCTCGGGTCCGCTTGGAGATGGTGTTAGTGTTAGTGCAAGATAGGTGCACGGTTTGGCGCCAAACGCACCATAGGCTCGATATCATTTTGGACGACACCGATGGAACTCCTAGGTGACGTGGGTCATGTGGAATCTCGTTCGGTCCGTTTGGAGATGGTGTTAGTGTTAGTGCAAGATAGGTGCACGGTTTGCGCCAAACGTACCATAGGCTCAGATATCATTTTGGACGCACCCGATGGAACTCCTAGGTGACGTGGGTCATGTGGAATCTCGCTCGTCCGCTTTGGAGATGGTGTTAGTGTTAGTGCAAGATAGGTGCACGGTTTGGCGCTTAAACGTACCATAGGCTCAGATATCATTTTAGGACGCACCGATGGAACTCCTAGGTGACGTGGGTCATGTGGAATCTCGCTTCGGTCCATTTGGAGATGGTGTTAGTGTTAGTGCAAGATAGGTGCACGGTTTGGCGCCAAACGTACCATAGGCTCAGATATCATTTTGGACGCACCGATGGAACTCCTAGGTGACGTGGGTCATGTGGAATCTCGCTCGTCCGCTTTGGAGATGGTGTTAGTGTTAGTGCAAGATAGGTGCACGGTTTGCGCCAAACGTACCATAGGCTCAGATATCATTTTGGACGCACCGATGGAACTCCTAGGTGACGTGGGTCATGTGGAATCTCGCTCGGTCCGCTTGGAGATGGTGTTAGTGTTGATGCAAGATAGGTGCACGGTTTGGCGCTTAAACGTACCATAGGCTCGATATCATTTTGGACGCACCCGATGGAACTCCTAGGTGACGTGGGTCATGTGGAATCTTGTTCGGTCCGCTTTGGAGATGGTGTTAGTGTTAGTGCAAGATAGGTGCACGGTTTGGCGCCAAACGCACCATAGGCTCAGATATCATTTTGGACGCACCGATGGAACTCCTAGGTGACGTGGGTCATGTGGAATCTCGCTCGGTCCGCTTTGGAGATGGTGTTAGTGTTAGTGCAAGATAGGTGCAACGGTTTGCGCCAAACGTACCATAGGCTCAGATATCATTTAGGACGCACCGATGGAACTCCTAGGTGACGTGGGGTCATGTGGAATCTCGTCTGGTCCGCTTGGAGATGGTGTTAGTGTTAGTGCAAGATAGGTGCACGGTTTGGCGCTAAACGCACCATAGGCTCAGATATCATTTTGGACGCACCCGATGGAACTCCTAGGTGACGTGGGTCATGTGGAATCTCGCTGGTCCATTTGGAGATGGTGTTAGTGTTAGTGCAAGATAGGTGCACGGTTTGCGCCCAAACGTACCATAGGCTCAGATATCGCTTTTGGACGCACTCGGATGGAACTCCTAGGTGACGTGGGTCATGTGGAATCTCGCTCGGTCCGCTTTGGAGATGGTGTTAGTGTTAGTGCAAGATAGGTGCACGGTTTGGCGCCTTAAACGTACCATAGGCTCGATATCATTTTGGACGCACCCGATGGAACTCCTAGGTGACGTGGGGTCATGTGGAATCTCGCTCGTCCGCTTTGGAGATGGTGTTAGTGTTAGTGCAAGATAGGTGCACGGTTTTGCGCCAAACGTACCATAGGCTCAGATATCGCTTTGGACGCACCGATGGAACTCCTAGGTGACGGGTCATGTGGAATCTCGCTCGTCCGCTTGGAGATGGTGTTAGTGTTAGTGCAAGATAGGTGCACGGTTTGCGCCTAAACGCACCATAGGCTCAGATATCATTTTGGACGCACCGATGGAACTCCTAGGTGACGTGGGTCATGTGGAATCTCGCTCGTCCGCTTGGAGATGGTGTTAGTGTTAGTGCAAGATAGGTGCACGGTTTGCGCGCCAAACGCACCATAGGCTCAGATATCGCTTTTGGACGCACCCGATGGAACTCCTAGGTGACGTGGGTCATGTGGAATCTCGCTCGGTCCGCTTGGAGATGGTGTTAGTGTTGATGCAAGATAGGTGCACGGTTGGCGCTAAACGTACCATAGGCTCAGATATCGCTTTTGGACGCACCCGATGGAACTCCTAGGTGACGTGGGTCATGTGGAATCTCGCTCGTCCGCTTTGGAGATGGTGTTAGTGTTAGTGCAAGATAGGTGCACGGTTTGCGCCAAACGCACCATAGGCTCAGATATCGCTTTTGGACGCACCCGATGGAACTCCTAGGTGACGGGTCATGTGGAATCTCGTTCGGTCCGCTTTGGAGATGGTGTTAGTGTTAGTGCAAGATAGGTGCACGGTTTGGCGCCTAAACGTACCATAGGCTCAGATATCGCATTTTGGACGCACCGATGGAACTCCTAGGTGACGTGGGTCATGTGGAATCTCGCTCGGGTCCGCTTTGGAGATGGTGTTAGTGTTAGTGCAAGATAGGTGCACGGTTTGTTTCAAAACGCACCATAGGCTCAGATATCATTTAGGACGCACCCGATGGAACTCCTAGGTGACGTGGGTCATGTGGAATCTCGCTCGGTCCGCTTTGGAGATGGTGTTAGTGTTAGATGCAAGATAGGTGCACGGTTTGCGCCTAAACGTACCATAGGCTCAGATATCATTTTGGACGCACCCGATGGAACTCCTAGGTGACGTGGGTCATGTGGAATCTCGCTCGTCCGCTTGGAGATGGTGTTAGTGTTAGTGCAAGATAGGTGCACGTTTGCGCCAAACGCACCATAGGCTCAGATATCATTTTGGACGCACCGATGGAACTCCTAGGTGACGTGGGTCATGTGGAATCTCGCTCGGTCCGCTTTGGAGATGGTGTTAGTGTTAGTGCAAGATAGGTGCACGGGTTTGCGCCAAACGTACCATAGGCTCGATATCATTTTGGACGCAACCGATGGAACCCCTAGGTGACGGGGTCATGTGGAATCTCGCTGTTCGTCCGCTTTTGGAGATGGTGTTAGTGTAGATGCAAGATAGGTGCACGGCTTGGCGCTAAACGCACCATAGGCTCAGATATCTTTTGGACGCACCGATGGAACTCCTAGGTGACGTGGGTCATGTGGAATCTCGCTCGTCCGCTTTGGAGATGGTGTTAGTGTTGATGCAAGATAGGTGCACGGTTTGGCGCTAAACGCACTATAGGCTCAGAGATATCGCTTTTGGACGCACCGATGGAACTCCTAGGTGACGTGGGTCATGTGGAATCTCGTTCGGTCCATTTGGAGATGGTGTTAGTGTTAGTGCAAGATAGGTGCACGGTTTGCGCCAAACGTACTATAGGCTCAGATATCGTTTTGGACGCACCCGATGGAACTCCTAGGTGACGTGGGTCATGTGGAATCTCGTTCAGTCCATTTGGAGATGGTGTTAGTGTTAGTGCAAGATAGGTGCACGGTTTGCGCCAAACGTACTATAGGCTCAGATATCGTTTTGGACGCAACCGATGGAACTCCTAGGTGACGTGGGTCATGTGGAATCTCGTTCAGTCCATTTGGAGATGGTGTTAGTGTTAGTGCAAGATAGGTGCACGGTTTGCGCCAAACGTACCATAGGCTCAGATATCGTTTTGGACGCACCGATGGAACTCCTAGGTGACGTGGGTCATGTGGAATCTCGTTCGGTCCGTTTGGAGATGGTGTTAGTGTTAGTGCAAGATAGGTGCACGGTTTGCGCCAAACGTACCATAGGCTCAGATATCATTTTGGACGCACCCGATGGAACTCCTAGGTGACGTGGGTCATGTGGAATCTCGCTCGTCCGCTTTGGAGATGGTGTTAGTGTTAGTGCAAGATAGGTGCACGGCTTATGCGCCAAACGTACCATAGGCTCAGATATCGCTTTGGACGCACCGATGGAACTCCTAGGTGACGTGGGTCATGTGGAATCTGCTTTCGTCCGCTTTTGGAGATGGTGTTAGTGTTAGTGCAAGATAGGTGCACGGTTTGCGCCAAAACGTACCATAGGCTCAGATATCATTTTGGACGCACCGATGGAACTCCTAGGTGACGTGGGTCATGTGGAATCTCGTTTCGTCCGCTTTGGAGATGGTGTTAGTGTTAGTGCAAGATAGGTGCACGGTTTGCTTAAACGCACTATAGGCTCAGTATATCGCTTGGACGCATAGGCTCGTGATATCGTTTTGGAGACGCAGTGCAAGATAGGTGCACGGATGGCCTAAATGTACCTAGGTGACGGGGTCGATGGTGGAATGACGTGGGGTCATGTGGAATCTCCGTCCTTTTGGAGATGGTGTTAGTGTTGATGCAAGATAGGTGCACGGTTTATGCGCCAAACGCACCATAGGCTCGATATCATTTTGGACGCACCTGATGGAACCCTAGGTGACGTGGGTCATGTGGAATCTCGTTTCGTCCGCTTGGAGATGGTGTTAGTGTTAGTGCAAGATAGGTGCACGGTTTGGCGCCAAACGCACTATAGGCTCAGATATCATTTTGGACGCACTCGATGGAACTCCTAGGTGACGGGTCATGTGGAATCTCGCTCGTCCGCTTTGGAGATGGTGTTAGTGTTGATGCAAGATAGGTGCACGGTTTGGCGCTTAAACGCATCATAGGCTCGATATCGCTTTTGGACGCACCGGATGGAACTCCTAGGTGACGTGGGTCATGTGGAATCTCGCTTGGTCCGCTTTGGAGATGGTGTTAGTGTGAGTGCAAGATAGGTGCACGGGTTTGCGCCTAAACGTACCATAGGCTCGATATCATTTTGGACGCACCCGATGGAACTCCTAGGTGACGTGGGTCATGTGGAATCTCGTTTGGTCCGCTTTGGAGATGGTGTTAGTGTTAGTGCAAGATAGGTGCACGGTTTGCGCCAAAACGCACCATAGGCTCGAGATATCATTTTGGACGCACCGATGGAACTCCTAGGTGACGTGGGTCATGTGGAATCTCGTTCGGTCCATTTGGAGATGGTGTTAGTGTTAGTGCAAGATAGGTGCACGGTTTGCGCTAAACATACCATAGGCTCAGATATCGTTTTGGACGCAACCGATGGAACTCCTAGGTGACGTGGGTCATGTGGAATCTTCGTTTCGTCCGCTTTGGAGATGGTGTTAGTGTTGAGTGCAAGATAGGTGCACGGTTTGCGCCAAACATACCATAGGCTCGAGATATCGCTTTTGGACGCACCCGGATGGAACTCCTAGGTGACGTGGGTCATGTGGAATCTTGTTCGGTCCGTTTGGAGATGGTGTTAGTGTTAGTGCAAGATAGGTGCACGGTTTGCGCTAAACGTACCATAGGCTCAGATATCGTTTTGGACGCACCCGATGGAACTCCTAGGTGACGTGGGTCATGTGGAATCTCGTTCGGTCCGTTTGGAGATGGTGTTAGTGTTAGTGCAAGATAGGTGCACGGTTTGCGCCTAAACGTACCATAGGCTCAGATATCATTTTGGACGCACCGATGGAACTCCTAGGTGACGTGGGTCATGTGGAATCTTGTTCGTCCATTTGGAGATGGTGTTAGTGTTAGTGCAAGATAGGTGCACGGTTTGGCGCCAAACGCACCATAGGCTCAGATATCATTTTGGACGCACCGATGGAACTCCTAGGTGACGTGGGTCATGTGGAATCTCGTTTTGGTCCGCTTTGGAGATGGTGTTAGTGTTGATGCAAGATAGGTGCACGGTTTGGCGCCTAAACGCACTATAGGCTCAGATATCGCTTTTGGACGCACCCGATGGAACTCCTAGGTGACGTGGGTCATGTGGAATCTCGTTTGGTCCGTTTGGAGATGGTGTTAGTGTTAGTGCAAGATAGGTGCACGGTTTGCGCCAAACGTACCATAGGCTCAGATATCATTTTGGACGCACCGATGGAACTCCTAGGTGACGACGGGTCATGTGGAATCTCGCTTTTCGTCCATTTGGAGATGGTGTTAGTGTTAGTGCAAGATAGGTGCACGGTTTGCGCCAAACGCACCATAGGCTCGATATCATTTTGGACGCATTCCGATGGAACTCCTAGGTGACGTGGGTCATGTGGAATCTCGTTCGTCCGCTTGGAGATGGTGTTTGTGTTAGTGCAAGATAGGTGCACGGTTTGCGCTTAAACGCACCATAGGCTCAGATATCGCTTGGACGCACCCGATGGTACTCCTAGGTGACGGGTCATGTGGAATCTCGTTTTCGTCCGTTTGGAGATGGTGTTAGTGTTGATGCAAGATAGGTGCACGGTTTGGCGCCTAAACGCACCATAGGCTCAGATATCGCTTTTGGACGCACCCGATGGAACTCCTAGGTGACGTGGGTCATGTGGAATCTCATTCGTCCGCTTGGAGATGGTGTTAGTGATATGAACCCGCTTAGGTTTATGGACGATCTTTCGATGAGAGGCGGAGATCACTGGACGATGGTGGATGGAGATGACGCTCACGGCCCGACTACAGCCTTCCAAGACCGCGCTTAGCAACCGATACACCACCTCCAAAGGCCGCCACGATCTTGTGGAGCGCGACAACCAGCCACTAGGGCTCCCGGCCCTGCAAGCAATCAAGAACTAGCAAGAACAAGGAAACAAGCACTGAATTTGCAAGATGAAATTGAAAGCCTCAAACTGAATCTTATGATGAGTGGGGTTCAAGACAAGGAGACGGGCGGTTGGATCAGACGCGCGCTTACAAGCAAGTAGCAAAGGCTAAACTTGATCTAAACAAAACCCAAGTGTTCCTGGTGGCTGGTCCGCTTGGGTATATGACGTGGAGGACGACCACAAGAGAGTTTGGGTCGTGCCCAACTCCTAGGACGCGTCCCTACTGGACTCTAAACGATACAAGCCCATTGGGCTAACTTAAGGTGGCGCAGCACCCTGGACAGAATAGACCTCTCGGTGATTTTTGGACTGTTGACGCCGTTTCTGAGCAGGTATGAGTATGAGGTCAGATCCGTATGAAAGTAGACTTTATTAGCTTTCCAACAAGTCCAGAATCACCCCAATCCGACCAGATGTAACCGTGGACGACCGTCGCAAGTTGGAGGTGTGCTGCAGTCCGAATCCAGCCTACGCGAGTCCTTTTTTCCCTTTCGGTCTTCTCCTTGATTCCTAATCAAAACAAGAGTGCACGTGTCTCCAAGATCTAAACAGGATGGACAAGAGCTCAAGAAGGAACTCACTTGATGATTAAGTGTTCGAGCACCAGCACGGGTAATAGGACCAGCAGGTGTCGGCGTGGACGGCGTGGATGTATGATCGGTGTTGATGTCCTCATCATCCTCCCTTTCTTGAATTTGAGTCGCCCTCGACTCAAGCTCATCTTCCTCACCCAAATAAGGCTTCAAATCTGCAATGTTAAATGTGGGACTAACCCCAAAATCTGCAGGAAGATCAAGCTTATATGCATTCTCATTTATTCGCTGTATCACTTTAAAAGGACCATCCGCCTAGGCATCAATTTAGATTTTCTTAATTCAGAAACCTATCCTTTCGCAAATGCAACCAAACCAAAATCTCCAGGTGTTCAAGAATCAATTCCTTCTACCTTTATCTCCAAAGAAATTTGTACTTAGCATTCATGCGCCTATGTTTTCTTTTTAGTGGTTTCATGTAGTTTTAGCATCAATTCAAGACGTTGTTTAGCATCAAAATT
This sequence comes from Miscanthus lutarioriparius, assembly GCA_904845875.1. Lineage (NCBI taxonomy): Eukaryota > Viridiplantae > Streptophyta > Magnoliopsida > Poales > Poaceae > Miscanthus > Miscanthus lutarioriparius. Next base: position 20,801 of record CAJGYO010000583.1, read on the forward strand.
CAACTTTTCGTAACTTGGCAATGGCATTAAATCAATAGGAGCACGTGGTAACAAGCCATAAACAATCTCAAAGGGACACATCTTCGTAGTAGAATGCAGCTTAACGATTATAAGCAAACTCAATATGAGGCAAACAATCTTCCCACATCTTAATATTCTTCTTTAAAACAGTCCTTAACATAGTAGACAAAGTTCTATTCACAACTTCAGTTTGACCATCAGTTTGGGGGTGACAAGTGGTGGAAAATAAAAGCTTAGTCCCCAATTTGGCCCATAAAGTTCTCCAAAATGGCTAAGAAATTTAGCATCACGATCGTAAACAATTGTATTTGGCACACCATGCAAGCTTAACAACTTCTCAAAGAACAAATCAGCAATATTTGTATCATCAGTTTTATGACATGGTATGAAATGTGCCATTTTAGAGAATCGATCCACAACCACAAAAAAACACTATCTCGCCTCTTTCCTAGTCCGTGGCAATCCCAACACAAAATCCATAGAAATATCCTCCCAAGGAGCACTAGGAACAGGAAGAGGCATATACAAACCGTGTGGATTCAACCGGACTTAGCCTTTTGACATGTTGTGCAGCGAGCAACAAATCTCTCCACGCCCTCGTCGCATCTTTGGCCAAAAGAAATGACCAGCAAGAATGTCCTCCGCCTTCTTCGCCCAAAATGCCCCATCAAGCCACCTCCATGCGCTTCTCGCAGCAACAACAAGTTTAACGGAGCTAGCTGGAATGCATAGCTTGTTAGCTCTAAACACAAACCCATCATTGAGGATGAATTTGTTCCACGCTTTTCCCATCTTTACAATGCAGCAGCACTTCTTTAAAATCAGCATCATGAGCATATCGGTCTTTAATTGTTTCTAACCCAAAGATCTTGTAATCAAGTTGATTCAAAGAAAGTATATCTCCTAGACAATGCATCTGCAATGATATTATCCTTCCCTTTCTTGTGTTTGATAACATAAGGAAAAGATTCAATAAATTCAACCCATTTTGCATGTCTCATTTATTCAGTTTTCCTTGACTACTAATATGCTTCAAAGATTCATGATCGTAATGTATAACAAATTTTTGGGCCACAAATAATGCTGCCATGTTTCTAATGTCCGCACTAGAGCATATAATTTCTTATCATATGTAGAATAATTAAGAATAGGCCCGCCTAATTTCTCACTAAAGTATGCAATGTGTTTTCCTTCTTGTAACAAAACACCACCCAATCCAATTCCACTCGCATCACATTCAAGCTCGAAAGTCTTATTAAAATCAGGAGTTGGAGTAGAGGTGCATGTGTTAACTTATCTTTCAAAGACATGGAAGGCGTGTTTTGTGCTTTGCCCCAAGAAAAGGGCACCCTTCTTTGTAAGCTCATTCAATGGTGCAGCAATGGTGCTGAAGTCCTTCACAAAACGGCGATAGAAACCAAGAAGTCCTAGGAAACTCCGCAGACTTGTGTGACCGTCTGTGGGTACAGGCCATCCTTGTATAGCTTCCACCTTGGCTTTATCAACCTCAATTCCCGTGGAGGACAACATAGCCAAGAAACGATACTCGATCGGTGCAGTAAAGTGCACTTCTCAAGGTTACCAAACAAACGTGCATCACGAGAGCATTGAAAACAGCACGTAAGTGATCAAGGTGTTCATCCATGGATTTGCTATAAATCAAGATATCATCAAAGTAGACGACAACAAATTTCCCAATGAAAGCACGCAAAACCTCGCTCATTAATCTCATGAAAGTACTAGGTGCATTAGTTAACCCAAAAGGCATGACTAACCACTCATATAGACCGAACTTGGTTTTGAAAGCAGTTTTCCATTCATCTCCCAATTTCATACTTAATCTGGTGGTACCCACTACGCAAATCAACCTTTGAAAACACAACAGCACCACTCAATTCATCAAGCATATCATCTAATCGTGGAATAGGGTGTCGATATCGAATGGTGATATTATTAATAGCCCTACAATCAACACACATGCGCCCATGTTCCATCTTTCTTAGGCACTAAAATCATCGGAACAGCACAAGGACTAAGAGACTCACGCACATAACCTTTGTCTAGTAGTTCTTGCACTTGTCGCTGAATTTCCTTCGCTTCTCCGGATTGGTCCTGTATGGCGACGGTTTGGCAAAGATGCTCCAGGATAAGATCAATTTGGTGCTCAATCCTCAGACAGTGGCAGCCCCGCTGGTATCTCAATGGGAAACACATCGTAATACTCCCGCAAAATGTTAGCAATAAAGTAGGGGCAAAGAACGCTGTATATCCTCAAATGAAATCAAAGCATCCTTGCATACCAAAGCATAAGCAACAGAGGTGGATGCATTGAACTCATTAATATCAGATTTTGTAGCAAGCATACAACGCCCTTTCAATTTTATCTCATCTTTGTCATCAACAACAGATTTGTCACTCTCGCTTTTGCTTTTGCAGCCTTAGTAACATCAGATTGCATAATAGCTTCAGGAGACATAGGATGCAACACAATTTTTCGATCATGGTATAGAAACGAATATTGATTTGATCTACCATGATGCATCGAATCTCTATCAAATTGCCATGGTCTACCTAGCAGAATATTGCAAGCTTGCATAGGCACAACATCACATTCAACAATATCTTTGTATGATCCGATGGCAAAATCGATTCGCACCAGCCTCAAGCTATTTTGCCTTACCACCGTTGTTCAGCCATTGGATGTAGTAGGGATGGGGTGTGGTTTGGTGGTGAGGGCTAGCTTCTGTACCATGTCGCCATTTGCCAAGTTGTTGCAGCTACTCCATCAATGATCATGCGGCATTTAACGCCCTTGATGACACACTTTGTTTGGAATAAAGTGTGTCGCTGATTTTGCTCCGCTTTCTCCATTTGTGCACTAAGCACTCGCTGTACAATCAAGCTCTCATAGTGCTCCGCCACCTGCATTAATGTGTTCTTCTATGTGTTCCTCACTACCCGCATAGTCACCGCAAGCAAGCAATGCAAGTGTATCTTCATCAAAATCACTAGCAGATGAACACTCACCATCATCTTTGACAATCATAACACGCTTGTTTGGGCAGTCACGCATCATATGGCCATATCCCTTGCAACCGATGACATTGTATGTTGCTTGTTCTACCTGCCGATGCCACGGATGAAGTACTCGCAGCCGCTTTTTTGCGCTGTCTTCGCCATCGAATTGGTGGGGCAGCTCGAGTCTTGTCACTAGATGAAGGCGAGGAGTACGTAGACGGAGTTGTAGACGCGCGGCTGCCATGAACTAGCTTTCCTCGCAGTAAACATTAGTCCTTGCGCTAGCACGCCGTCCCTCAAGACTTCCCTGCTCAGCTTTACAAGCAAGATGAAACAGTTTGGTTACGTTATTGTATTATTCTTTGTTTAGGATATCCTGAATTTCCGATTTAACCCACCTAAAAATCTAGCCATAGCAGGTTCCTCATCCTCCTCTAATTTACAACGCAACATACCCGCTTGTAATTCCCGATAGTATTCTTCTACACTTTTAGAACCTTGTCTCAATTGTCGCAACTTATTTATCATATCACGGGCATAGTAAGATGGAACAAATCTAGCTCTCATGGCTCGCTTCAACAAGATCCCAAGTTTTAGGTATGTTATTAGAATTTTTCTTGCCATATTCAATCCACCAAACAGAAGCAAAATCTGTGAACTCACTAGTAGCAGCCCTAACACGGTGTTCTCGTGAAATTCATGGCATGCAAACTTTTGATCAACAGCAATCTCCCAAGTAATGTATGCATCAGGTCATATTTTCCATCAAAAGGAGGTATTTTAAATTTAATCTTACTGAAAGCATCATCATTATTGTGTACCTCGCGTCCGGGCGGCGGCCACCCATACCTCTACGGTTGTGACGAGGCGACGCCGATCACGAAAGTGTCTCGATCATCATGCTCAAGATCACCGTGTATTCTTCATCATAACTACCATCCTCTCGATCTTCCTCCTTCTTTTCTTCTTTATGCTGGTCTTTATCATTGTTGTGGAGGTCATCAAAACGCCTCAGCAGAGCAAAGCAAGGCTTTTGTCCACACTAGCAATGGACTGCTCCAAACCCGCAAGCTTGTTGTTTGCGGTAATCATGTAGCCTCCAACCGCCCAAGTTTGTCATTTGTCACCGCAAGTCATTATCAAGTCCCTCCGTGCAACTTCACTTTCCTTTCAAAATGTTGTATGATGCCCTTTGTGCGAGGCGTAATGTGGAATTTGGTTATCTTCGCCGACCTCGCCATGCTTCAAAGGCAAAGACAACAAGAAGACAAGTGAAGAAATAAAAGCCCTACAACTACTAGGATGTAGCTACAGCAAGTCGCCACTTCCACCTATTACACAAGTTCTTACCAGCTTACCTTGCTCGATTGTGAGGGGTCATCTACCAACAAGTCTGCAAAGAATGGATGAAGTGTATCGTGCCGCAAAGACGAGACCCTCAAGTCTGCAGAATATGTGGAGCTATAGGTGGGCTGAAACAAGGAAACTAACTAGCACCACGTTAGTTACAAAAAGCAAGCTGAATAATCGCTCAACCGGCGGTACTGTGGCTGGTCCTAGTCTAGACCGTATAGAGACGCGAGCCCGACACAAAGGAGAGCACAACACACCACCCAAGTGAACGAAAAATCTCTAAGATCAGCCCCTTTTTTCTTCTTTTCTTTTGCTTTTCTTCTTTTTTTTTTTTTTTGAATAATTTTTTAGGGGCACTCAAAACTGATTATATGAACAAGAACACCCCAAAGAGTAACTCAAAGACACACACTTTTTCTCTCTCTCTCTCTCTAGAAGCCACACCTGCTTAGATATGAATACTTGTCGTGGGTTCGCTTTGATATTTGTAGCATTGTGGTGAACTGATTCCTCGTCCGATTGAACTTCCAATTCTACTCGGACTTGGCCAACAACGAGGAATACCCGATTCCTTGATCCGACTCAAACTTGAAAACCTACTTGGATTCGCCAACAGAGAGGAACAGCCGATTCCTTGTCCGATTCAAACTTCAAACCCTACTTGGATTCGCCAACAGAGAGACTATATGATAGCGCGCGGTTGTGATAGAACGTGACAAGAACTCAAACTCTAAAGGACTAAAACTAAGACCAGCAACTTGACACAACCGATGCAACCGACGACTCAACAAGCCCTAACTAGGTAGCACTAGCCACGCCCAAAGGTCTATAGGATTGTAGGAAACTAATCTACTATTTTTTTGGCTTTTTTGGACTGTAGGAAAAATAAAAACAGCGAAGAATTACAAGTCTCTCACCGATAAACCTTGCTCGATTACTAATTGATATGAACCCGCTTAGGGTTTATGGACGATCTTTTCGATGAGAGGCGGAGATCACTCGACGGTGGATGGAGATGACGTTTCACGGCCCGACTACAGCCTTTCCAAGACCGCGCCTTTAGCAACCGATACACCACCTCCAAAGGCCGCCACGATCTTGTGGAGCGCGACAACCAGCCACTAGGGCTCCTGCCCTGCAAGCAATCAAGAACTAGCAAGAACAAGGAAACAAGCACTGAATTTGCAAGATGAAATTGAAAGCCTCAAACTGAATCTTATGATGAGTGGGGTTCAAGACAAGGAGACGGGCGGTTGGATCAGCACGCTACGCCTACAAGCAAGTAGCAAAGGCTAAACTTGATCTAAACAAAACCCAAGTGTTCCTGGTGGCGGCTAAGGGGTATATGACGGTGGAGGACGACCACAAGAGAGTTTGGGTCGTGCCCAACCCTAGGACGCGGCCCCTACTGGACTCTAAACGATACAAGCCCATTGGGCTAACTTAAGGTGGCGCAGCACCTGGACAGAATAGACCTCTCGGTGATTTTTGGACTGTTGACGCCGTTTCTGAGCAGGTATGAGTATGAGGTCAGATCCGTATGAAAGTAGACTTTATTAGCTTTCCAACAAGTCCAGAATCACCCCAATCCGACCAGATGTAACCGCGGGCGACCGTCGCAAGTTGGAGGTGTGCTGCAGTCCGAATCCAGCCTACGCGAGTCCTTTTTCCTTTCGGTCTTCTCCTTGATTCCTAATCAAAACAAGAGTGCACGTGTCTCCAAGATCTAAACAGGATGGACAAGAGCTCAAGAAGGAACTCACTTGATGATTAAGTGTTCGAGCACGCAGCACGGGTAATAGGACCCAGCAGGTGTCGGGCGGACGGCGTGGATGTATGATCGGTGTTGATGTCCTCATCACTTAGTGTAAATCAAGATAGGTGCACGGTTTTGCGCAAAACGCATTCATAGACAGAGAGGTGACGCAACCCGATGGAACTCCTAGGTGACGGGGTCATGTGAATCTCGCTTTGTCCATTTGGAGATGGTGTTAATGTTGATGGAAGATAGGTGCACGGTTTGCGCTCAACATACCATAGGCTCAGATATCATTTTGGACGCACCCGATGGAACTCCTATGTGACGTGGGTCATGTGGAATCTCATTCGGTCCGTTTGGAGATGGTGTTAGTGTTAGTGCAAGATAGGTGCACGGTTTGCGCCAAACATACCATAGGCTCTCGATATCGCTTTTGGACGCACCGATGGAACTCCTAGGTGACGTGGGTCATGTGGAATCTCGCTGGTCCGCTTGGAGATGGTGTTAGTGTTGATGCAAGATAGGTGCACGGTTTGGCGTTAAACGCATTTATAGGCTCGATATATCGCTTTGGACGCACCGATGGAACTCCTAGGTGACGTGGGTCATGTGGAATCTCGCTCGTCCGCTTTGGAGATGGTGTTAGTGTTAGTGCAAGATAGGTGCACGGTTTGCGCCAAACGCACCATAGGCTCAGATATCATTTAGAACGCACCGATGGATACCCCTAGGTGACGTGGGTCATGTGGAATGTCGTTTGGTCCGTTTGGAGATGGTGTTAGTGTTAGTGCAAGATAGGTGCACAGTTTGCGCCAAACGTATCATAGGCTCAGATATCATTTTGGACGCACCTGATGGAACTCCTAGGTGACGTGGGTCATGTGGAATCTCGTTCAGTCCGTTTGGAGATGGTGTTAGTGTTAGTGCAAGATAGGTGCACGGTTTATGCCAAACATACCATAGGCTCAGAAATCATTTTGGACGCACCCGATGGTACTCCTAGGTGATGAAGCTCATGTTCGAAGCTTTTGGTCCGCTTGGAGATAGTGCTAATCTTGACGCAAGATAGGGCACGGTTTGCGCCCAACGTACCATAGGCTCGTAAATCGCTTTTGGATGCACCCGATGGAACTCCTAGGTGACGTGGGTCATGTGGAATCTCGCTCGTCCGCTTGGAGATGGTGTTAGTGTTAGTGCAAGATAGGTGCACGGTTTGCGCCAAACATACCATAGGCTCAGAATCATTTTGGACGCACCGATGGTACTCCTAGGTGACGTGGGCTCATGTGGAAGCTCGTTTTGGTCCGTTTGGAGATTGTGTTAATCTTGATGCAAGATAGGTGCACGGTTTGCGCCAAACATACCATAGGCTCAGAAATCATTTTGGACGCACCGATGGAACTCCTAGGTGACGTGGGTCATGTGGAATCTCATTCGTCCGCTTTGGAGATGGTGTTAGTGTTAGTGCAAGATAGGTGCACGGTTTGGCGCTTAAACATACCATAGGCTCAGATATCGCTTTTGGACGCACCGATGGAACTCCTAGGTGACGTGGGTCATGTGGAATCTCGCTTTGGTCCCATTTGGAGATGGTGTTAGTGTTGATGCAAGATAGGTGCACGGTTTGCGCTTAAACGCACCATAGGCTCGATATCGCTTTTGGACGCACCCGATGGAACTCCTAGGTGACGTGGGTCATGTGGAATCTCGTTTGGTCCGTTTGAAGATGGTGTTATTGTTAGTGCAAGATAGGTGCACGGTTTGCGCCAAATGTACCATAGGCTCAGATATCATTTAGGACGCACCCGATGGTAGTCCTAGGTGACGTGGGTCAGGTGGAATCTTGTTTGGTCCGTTTGGAGATGGTGTTAGTGTTAGTGCAAGATAGGTGCACAGTTTGCGCCAAACGCACTATAGGCTCAGATATCGTTTTGGACGCACCGATGGAACTCCTAGGTGACGTGGGTCATGTGGAATCTCGTTTCGTCCGCTTTGGAGATGGTGTTAGTGTTAGTGCAAGATAGGTGCACGGTTTGCGCCAAAATACCATAGGCTCTCGATATCGCTTTTGGACGCACCGATGGTACTCCTAGGTGACGTGGGCTCATGTGGAATCTAGTTTTTCGGTCCGCTTTGGAGATAGTGTTAATCTTGATGCAAGATAGGTGCACGGTTTGGCGCCCAAACGCACCTATAGGCTCAGAAATCGCTTTTGGATGCACCCGATGGAACTCCTAGGTGACATGGGTCATGTGGAATCTCGCTCGGTCCGCTTTGGAGATGGTGTTAGTGTTAGTGCAAGATAGGTGCACGGTTTGCGCCAAACATACCATAGGCTCGAGAATCGCTTTTGGACGCACCCGATGGTACTCCTAGGTGACGTGGGTCAATGTGGATGCTCGTTTCGGGTCCGCTTTGGAGATAGTGTTAATGTTGATGCAAGATAGGTGCACGGTTATGCGCCAAACATACCATAGGCTCGAAATCATTTTGGACGCACCGATGGAACTCCTAGGTGACGTGGGTCATGTGGAATCTCATTCGGTCCGCTTGGAGATGGTGTTAGTGTTAGTGCAAGATAGGTGCACGGTTTGGCGCCCAAACGTACTCATAGGCTCAGATATCGCTTTTGGACGCACCCGATGGAACTCCTAGGTGACGTGGGTCATGTGGAATCTTGCTCGTCCGCTTTGGAGATGGTGTTAGTGTTAGTGCAAGATAGGTGCACGGTTTGCGCCAAACGTACCATAGGCTCGATATCATTTTGGACGCACCGATGGAACCCTAGGTGACGTGGGGTCATGTGGAATCTCGTTTCGTCCGCTTGGAGATGGTGTTAGTGTGAGTGCAAGATAGGTGCACGGTTTGGCGCCAAACGCACTATAGGCTCAGATATCGTTTTGGACGCACCGATGGAACTCCTAGGTGACGGGCTCATGTGGAATCTAGTTTTGGTCCGCTTTGGAGATGGTGTTAATGTTGACGCAAGATAGGTGCACGCTTTGCGCTTAAACGTACTATAGGCTCAGATATCGTTTAGGACGCACCCGATGGAACTCCTAGTTGACATGGGTCATGTGGAATCTCGTTCGGTCCGTTTGGAGATGGTGTTAGTGTTAGTGCAAGATAGGTGCACGGTTTGCGCCAAACATACCATAGGCTCAGATATCGTTTTGGATGCACCTGATGGAACTCCTAGGTGACGTGGGTCATGTGGAATCTTGTTCGGTCCATTTGGAGATGGTGTTAGTGTTAGTGCAAGATAGGTGCACGGTTTGCGCCAAACGTACCATAGGCTCAGATATCATTTTGGACGCACCCGATGGTACTCCTAGGTGACGTGGGTCATGTGGAATCTCGTTTGGTCCGTTTGGAGATGGTGTTAGTGTTGATGCAAGATAGGTGCACGGTTTGCGCCAAACGTACCATAGGCTCAGATATCATTTTGGACGCACCCGATGGAACTCCTAGGTGACGTGGGTCATGTGGAATCTCGTTCGGTCCGTTTGGAGATGGTGTTAGTGTTAGTGCAAGATAGGTGCACGGTTTGCGCCAAACGTACCATAGGCTCAGATATCATTTTGGACGCACCCGATGGAACTCCTAGGTGACGTGGGTCATGTGGAATCTTGTTCGGTCCGTTTGGAGATGGTGTTAGTGTTAGTGCAAGATAGGTGCACGGTTTGCGCCAAACATACCATAGGCTCAGATATCGGTTTTGGACGCACCCGATGGAACTCCTAGGTGACGGGGTCATGTGGAATCTCGCTTTGGTCTGCTTGGAGATGGTGTTAGTGTTGATGCAAGATAGGTGCACGGTTTGCGCCTAAACGCACCATAGGCTCAGATATCGCTTTTGGACGCACCCGATGGAACTCCTAGGTGACGTGGGTCATGTGGAATCTCGCTCGTCCGCTTTGGAGATGGTGTTAGTGTTAGTGCAAGAGATGGTGTTAGGTGTAAATAGTTTGCACCCTGATGATATAGGTGAGCACGAAGGTAGTTTTTGCCAAACGCTTACCATAGGCTCGTAATATCGTTTTGGATGCACCCGATGGAACTCCTAGGTGACGTGGGTCATGTGGAATCTCATTCGGTCCGCTTTGGAGATGGTGTTAGTGTTAGTGCAAGATAGGTGCACGGTTTGGCGCCAAACATACCATAGGCTCGTAAATCGCTTTTGGACGCACCCGATGGTACTCCTAGGTGATGAAGCTCATGTGGAAGCTCGCTTTGGTCCGCTTGGAGATAGTGTTAATCTTGATGCAAGATAGGTGCACGGTTTGCGCCGAACGTACCATAGGCTCGAAATCATTTTGGACGCACCCGATGGAGCTCCTAGGTGACGGGTCATGTGGAATCTCATTCGGTCCGCTTTGGAGATGGTGTTAGTGTTAGTGCAAGATAGGTGCACGGTTTGCGCCAAACGTACTACAGGCTCAGATATCGCTTTTGGACGCACACCGATGGAACTCTTAGGTGACGTGGGTCATGTGGAATCTTGTTCGGTCCGCTTGGAGATGGTGTTAGTGTTAGTGCAAGATAGGTGCATTGTTTGCGCTGAACATACCATACGCTCAGAAATCGCTTTTGGACGCACCGATGGAACTCCTAGGTGATGAAGGTCAATGTGGAATCTCACCAAACGGTCCGCTTTGGAGATGGTGTTAATGTTGTGCAAGATAGGTGCACGGGTTTGCGCCTTGAAAACGCACGTGCATAGGCTCATAAATCATTTTGGACGCACCCGATGGAACTCCTAGGTGACGGGTCATGTGGAATCTCATTCGTCCGCTTTGGAGATGGTGTTAGTGTTAGTGCAAGATAGGTGAACGGTTTGCGCTAAACATACCATAGGCTCAGAAATCATTTTGGACGCACCCGATGGTACTCCTAGGTGACGTGGGCTCATGTGGAAGCTCGCTTTTGGTCCGCTTTGGAGATAGTGTTAATGTTGATGCAAGATAGGTGCACACGCTTATGCGCCAAACGCACTATAGGCTCTCGAAATCATTTTGGACGCACCGATGGAACTCCTAGGTGACGTGGGTCATGTGGAATCTTGTTCGGTCCGTTTGGAGATGGTGTTAGTGTTAGTGCAAGATAGGTGCACGGTTTGCGCCAAACGTACCATAGGCTCAGATATCGTTTTGGACGCACCCGATGGAACTCCTAGGTGACGTGGGTCATGTGGAATCTTGTTCGGTCCGTTTGGAGATGGTGTTAGTGTTGATGTAAGATAGGTGAACGGTTTGGCGCCAAACATACCATAGGCTCAGAAATCATTTTGGACGCACCTGATGGTACTCCTAGGTGACGGGGTCATGTGGAATCTCGCTTTGGTCCGCTTGGAGATGGTGTTAATGTTGATGCAAGATAGGTGCACGGTTTGGCGCCAAACGCACCATAGGCTCAGAAATCATTTTGGACGCACCCGATGGAACTCCTAGGTGACGGGTCATGTGGAATCTCGCTCGTCCATTTGGAGATGGTGTTAGTGTTAGTGCAAGATAGGTGCACGGTTTGGCGTTTGCATAGATAAGATAGGTGCACGGTTTGCTTGCTCGGTCCGCTTTGGAGATGGTGTTAATACCATAGGCTCATATATCATTTTGGACGCACCGATGGAACTCCTAGGTGACGTGGGTCATGTGGAATCTCGTTCGTCCGCTTTGGAGATGGTGTTAGTGTTGAGTGCAAGATAGGTGCACGGTTTGCACCAAACGCATACTATAGGCTCAGATATGGTTTAGAACGCACCCGATGATACTCCTAGGTGACGAAGTCAAGTGGACGCTAGTTTTTGGTCCGCTTTGGAGATGGTGTTAATCTTGACGCAAGATAGGTGCACGGTTTGGCGCCAAACGCACCATAGGCTCGAAATCATTTTGGACGCACCAGATGGAACTCCTAGGTGACATGGGTCATGTGGAATCTCGCTCGTCCGCTTGGAGATGGTGTTTGTGTTAGTGCAAGATAGGTGCATGGTTTGCGCCAAACATACCATAGGCATAGAATCGTTTTGGACGCACCGGATGGTAATCCTAGGTGATGAAGCTCAACCGGAAGCTAGTTTGGTCCGCTTGGAGATAGTGCTAATCTTGACGCAAGATCGGTGCACGGTTGGCGCCAAACGCACTCATAGGCTCAGAAATCGCTTTGGATGCACCAGATGGAACTCCTAGGTGACGTGGGTGATGTGGAATCTCATTCGTCCGCTTGGAGATGGTGTTAGTGTTAGTGCAAGATAGGTGCATGGTTTTGCGCTGAACATACCATAGGCTCGTAAATCATTTTGGACGCACCCGATGGTACTCCTAGGTGATGAAGCTCATGTGGAAGCTCGCTTTTGGTCCGCTTTGGAGATAGTGTTAATCTTGATGCAAGATCGGTGCACGGTTTGCATCGAACGTACTATAGGCTCGAAATCATTTTGGACGCACCCGATGGAGCTCCTAGGTGACGTGGGTCATGTGGAATCTCATTCGGTCCGCTTTGGAGATGGTGTTAGTGTTAGTGCAAGATAGGTGCACGGTTTGCGCGCCAAACGCACCATAGGCTCAGATATCGCTTTTGGACACACCCGATGGAAACTCCTTTGGTGACGTGGGTCATGTGGAATCTTGTTCGGTCCGTTTGGAGATGGTGTTAGTGTTAGTGCAAGATAGGTGCATTGTTTGGCGCTGAACATACCATAGGCTTAGAAATCGCTTTTGGACGCACCTGGATGGAACTCCTAGGTGACGTGGGGTCAATGTGGAAGCTAGTTTGGTCCGCTTGGAGATAGTGTTAATGTTGACGCAAGATAGGTGCACGGTTTGGCGCCAAACGCACCATAGGCTCAGAAATCGCTTTTGGACGCACCAGATGGAACTCCTAGGTGACGTGGGTCATGTGGAATCTGCTGGTCCGCTTGGAGATGGTGTTAGTGTTAGTGCAAGATAGGTGAACGGTTTGCGCTAAACATACCATAGGCTCAGAAATCATTTTGGACGCACCCGATGGAACTCCTAGGTGACGGCTCAATGTGGAAGCTCGCTTTTCGTCCGTTTGGAGATAGTGTTAATGTTGATGCAAGATAGGTGCACGGTTTGCGCCGAACGCACCATAGGCTCGGAAATCATTTTGGACGCACCCGATGGAGCTCCTAGGTGACGTGGGTCATGTGGAATCTCATTCGGTCCGCTTGGAGATGGTGTTAGTGTTAGTGCAAGATAGGTGCACGGTTTTGCGCCAAACGCACCCATAGGCTCAGATATCGCTTTTGGACGCACCCGATGGAACTCCTAGGTGACGTGGGTCATGTGGAATCTTGTTCGGTCCGCTTTGGAGATGGTGTTAGTGTTGATGCAAGATAGGTGAACGGTTTGCGCCGAAACATACCATAGGCTCAGAAATCATTTTGGACGCACCGATGGTACCCTAGGTGACGAAGGTCATGTGGAAGCTCGTTTTGGTCCGCTTGGAGACATAGTGTTAATCTTGATGCAAGATAGGTGCACGGTTTGGCGCCGAACGCACTATAGGCTCGGAAATCATTTTGGACACACCCGATGGAGCTCCTAGGTGACGTGGGTCATGTGGAATCTCGCTCGGTCCGATGGTGTTAGTGAGATGGTGTTAGTGCACGAGATAGTGCAAGATAGGTGCAACGGATTGGCGCCAAACATACCATAGGCTCAGATATCATTTTGGACGCACCCGATGGAACTCCTAGGTGACGTGGGTCATGTGGAATCTCGTCGTCCGCTTTGGAGATGGTGTTAGTGTTGAGTGCAAGATAGGTGCACGGTTTGCACCAAACGCACTATAGGCTCAGATATGGTTTAGGACGCACCGATGATAACCCTAGGTGACGTGGGTCATGTGGAATCTAGTTTTGGTCCGCTTGGAGATGGTGTTAGTCTTGACGCAAGATAGGTGCACGTTTGCGCCAAACGCATCATAGGCAACGAAATCGTTTTGGACACACCAGATGGAACTCCTAGGTGACATGGGTCATGTGGAATCTCGCTCGTCCGCTTTGGAGATGGTGTTTGTGTTAGTGCAAGATAGGTGCATGGTTTGCGCTGAACATACCATAGGCATAGAAATCGTTTTGGACGCACCGGATGGTAATCCTAGGTGATGAAGGTCATGTGGAAACTAGTTTCGTCCGCTTGGAGATAGTGCTAATCTTGACGCAAGATCGGTGCACGGGTTTGCGCCAAACGCACCATAGGCTCAGTAAATCGCTTTTGGATGCACCCGATGGAACTCCTAGGTGACGTGGGTGATGTGGAATCTCATTCGGTCCGCTTTGGAGATGGTGTTAGTGTTAGTGCAAGATAGGTGCATGGTTTGCGCCAAAACATACCATAGGCTCAGAAATCATTTTGGACGCACCCGATGGTACTCCTAGGTGACGAAGCTCATGTGGAAGCTCGCTTTTGGTCCGCTTTGGAGATAGTGTTAATCTTGATGCAAGATCGGGTGCACGGTTTGCACCGAACGTACCATAGGCTCGGAAATCATTTTGGACGCACCCGATGGAGCTCCTAGGTGACGTGGGTCATGTGGAATCTCATTCGTCCGCTTGGAGATGGTGTTAGTGTTAGTGGAAGATAGGTGCACGGTTTGCGCCAAACGCACTATAGGCTCGAGATATCGCTTTTGGACACACCCGATGAAACTCTTTGGGGACGTGGGTCATGTGGAATCTTGTTCGGTCCGTTTGGAGATGGTGTTTGTGTTAGTGCAAGATAGGTGCATTGTTTTGCGCTTGAACATACCATAGGCTTAGAAATCGCTTTTGGACGCACCGGATGGTACTCCTAGGTGATGAAGGTCATGTGGAAGCTAGTTTCGTCCGCTTTGGAGATAGTGCTAATGTTGACGCAAGATCGGTGCACGGTTTGCGCCAAACGCACTCATAGGCTCAGAAATCGTTTTGGATGCACCAGATGGAACTCCTAGGTGACGTGGGTGATGTGGAATCTCATTCTCGTCCGCTTTGGAGATGGTGTTAGTGTTAGTGCAAGATAGGTGAACGGTTTGGCGCCAAAACATACCATAGGCTCAGAAATCGCATTTTGGACGCACCCGATGGTACTCCTAGGTGAACGGCTCAACTGGAAGCTCGTTTTGGTCCGTTTGGAGATAGTGTTAATCTTGATGCAAGATCGGTGCACGTTTGCGCCGAACGCACTATAGGCTCGGAAATCATTTTGGACGCACCCGATGGAGCTCCTAGGTGACGTGGGTCATGTGGAATCTCATTCGGTCCGCTTGGAGATGGTGTTAGTGTTAGTACAAGATAGGGGCACGGTTTGCTCCAAACGCACCATAGGCTCAGATATCGCTTTGGACGCACCCGATGGAACTCCTAGGTGACGTGGGTCATGTGGAATCTTGTTCGGTCCGCTTTGGAGATGGTGTTAGTGTTGATGCAAGATAGGTGAACGGTTTGGCGCTGAACATACCATAGGCTCAGAAATCATTTTGGACGCACCCGATGGTACTCCTAGGTGACGAAGCTCAATGTGGAAGCTCGCTTTGGTCCGCTTTGGAGATAGTGTTAATCTTGATGCAAGATCGGTGCACGGTTTGGCGCCAAACGCACCATAGGCTCGAAATCATTTTGGACGCACCCGATGGAACTCCTAGGTGACGTGGGTCATGTGGAATCTCGCTCGTCCATTTGGAGATGTTAGTGTTAGTGCAAGATTGTTTGCAAGATAGGTGCACGGTTTGCGCCAAACATACCATAGGCTCATATATCATTTTGGACGCACCCGATGGTACTCCTAGGTGACGTGGGTCATGTGGAATCTCGCTTTGGTCCGCTTTGGAGATGGTGTTAGTGTGAGTGCAAGATAGGTGCACGGTTTGCACCAAACGCACCATAGGCTCAGATATGGTTTAGAACGCACCCGATGATACTCCTAGGTGACGTGGGTCAAGTGGACGCTTAGTTTCGGTCCGCTTGGAGATAGTGCTAATCTTGACGCAAGATCGGTGCACGCTTTGGCGCCTAAACGCACTATAGGCAACGAAATCATTTTGGACACACCCGATGGAACTCCTAGGTGACATGGGTCATGTGGAATCTCGCTCGTCCGCTTTGGAGATGGTGTTTGTGTTAGTGCAAGATAGGTGCATGGTTTGCGCTGAACATACCATAGGCAAAGAAATCGCTTTTGGACGCACCCGATGGTAATCCTAGGTGATGAAGCTCAACTGGAAGCTAGTTTCGGTCCGCTTGGAGATAGTGCTAATCTTGACGCAAGATCGGTGCACGGTTTGCGCCAAACGTACTCATAGGCTCAGTAAATCGTTTTGGATGCACCAGATGGAACTCCTAGGTGACGTGGGTGATGTGGAATCTCATTCGTCCGCTTTGGAGATGGTGTTAGTGTTAGTGCAAGATAGGTGCATGGTTTGCGCTGAACATACCATAGGCTCAGAAATCATTTTGGACGCACCCGATGGTACTCCTAGGTGATGAAGCTCAACTGGAAGCTCGTTTTGGTCCGTTTGGAGATAGTGTTAATCTTGATGCAAGATCGGTGCACGGTTTGCATCGAACGTACCATAGGCTCTGAAATCATTTTGGACGCACCCGATGGAGCTCCTAGGTGACGGGTCATGTGGAATCTCATTCGTCCGCTTTGGAGATGGTGTTAGTGTTAGTGCAAGATAGGGGCACGGTTTGCGCCAAACGTACCATAGGCTCAGATATCGTTTTGGACACACCCGATGAAACTCTTTGGGGACGTGGGTCATGTGGAATCTTGTTCGGTCTGTTTGGAGATGGTGTTTGTGTTAGTGCATGATAGGTGCATTGTTTGCGCTGAACATACCATAGGCTTAGAAATCGCTTTTGGACGCACCGGATGGTACTCCTAGGTGATGAAGGTCATGTGGAAGCTAGTTTCGGGTCCGCTTGGAGATAGTGCTAATCTTGACGCAAGATCGGTGCACGGTTTGGCGTTTAAACGCACCATAGGCTCAGAAATCGTTTTGGATGCACCAGATGGAACTCCTAGGTGACGTGGGTGATGTGGAATCTCATTCGTCCGCTTGGAGATGGTGTTAGTGTTAGTGCAAGATAGGTGCACGGTTTGCGCTTAAACATACCATAGGCTCAGAAATCGCTTTTGGACGCACCCGATGGTACTCCTAGGTGACGGGCTCAACCGGAAGCTCGTTTTGGTCCGTTTGGAGATAGTGTTAATCTTGATGCAAGATCGGGTGCACGGTTTGCGCTAAACGCACCATAGGCTCGGAAATCATTTTGGACGCACCCGATGGAGCTCCTAGGTGACGTGGGTCATGTGGAATCTCATTCGGTCCGTTTGGAGATGGTGTTAGTGTTAGTGCAAGATAGGGGCACGGTTTTCTCCAAACGCACCATAGGCTCAGATATCGCTTTTGGACGCACCCGGATGGAACTCCTAGGTGACGTGGGTCATGTGGAATCTTGTTCGGTCCGCTTGGAGATGGTGTTAGTGTTGATGCAAGATAGGTGAACGGTTTGCGCTGAACATACCATAGGCTCTCAGAATCATTTTGGACGCACCGATGGTACTCCTAGGTGACGAAGTCATGTGGAAGCTCGCTTTGGTCCGCTTTGGAGATAGTGTTAATCTTGATGCAAGATAGGTGCACGGTTTGCGCCGAACGCACCATAGGCTCGGAAATCATTTTGGACACACCCGATGGAACCCTAGGTGACGTGGGTCATGTGGAATCTCGCTCGTCCATTTAGAGATGGTGTTAGTGTTAGTTAAAAGATAGTGCACGGTTTGCAAGATAGGTGCAACGTTTGGCGGTTGGCTGCAAACATACCATAGGCTCATATATCATTTTGGACGCACCCGATGGAACTCCCCACGTGACGTGGGTCATGTGGAATCTCGTTCGTCCGCTTTGGAGATGGTGTTAGTGTGAGTGCAAGATAGGTGCACGGTTTGCACCAAACGCACCATAGGCTCAGATATGGTTTAGAACGCACCCGATGGATACTCCTAGGTGACGGGGCTCAAGCGGACGCTAGTTTCGGTCCGCTTGGGAGATAGTGTTAATCTTGACGCAAGATCGGTGCACGCTTTTGCGCCAAACGCACCATAGGCCAACGTAAATCGTTTTGGACACACCAGATGGAACTCCTAGGTGACATGGGTCATGTGGAATCTCGTTCGGTCCGCTTTGGAGATGGTGTTTGTGTTAGTGCAAGATAGGTGCATGGTTTGCGCTGAACATACCATAGGCATAGAAATCGCTTTTGGACGCACCGGATGGTAATCCTAGGTGATGAAGCTCAACTGGAAACTAGTTTCGGTCCGCTTTGGAGATAGTGCTAATCTTGACGCAAGATCGGTGCACGGTTGGCGCCGAACGCATCATAGGCTCGTAAATCGCTTTTGGATGCACCAGATGGAACTCCTAGGTGGTGACGGGTGATGTGGAATCTCATTCGTCCGCTTTGGAGATGGTGTTAGTGTTAGTGCAAGATAGGTGCATGGTTTGCGCTGAACATACCATAGGCTCAGAAATCATTTTGGACGCACCGATGGTACTCCTAGGTGATGAAGCTCAACTGGAAGCTCGCTTTGGTCCGCTTTGGAGATAGTGTTAATCTTGATGCAAGATCGGTGCACGGTTTGCACCAAACGTACCATAGGCTCGAAATCATTTTGGACGCACCCGATGGGAGCTCCTAGGTGACGGGTCATGTGAAATCTCATTCGGTCCGCTTTGGAGATGGTGTTAGTGTTAGTGGAAGATAGGTGCACGGTTTGCGCCAAACGCACCATAGGCTCAGATATCGCTTTTGGACACACCGATGAAACTCTTTGGGGACGTGGGTCATGTGGAATCTTGTTCGGTCTGTTTGGAGATGGTGTTTGTGTTAGTGCATGATAGGTGCATTGTTTGCGCCTGAACATACCATACGCTTAGAAATCGCTTTTGGACGCACCTGATGGTACCCTAGGTGATGAAGGTCAACTGGAAGCTAGTTTCGGTCCGCTTGGAGATAGTGCTAATCTTGACGCAAGATCGGTGCACGGTTTGGCGCCTTTAACGCACTATAGGCTCAGAAATCGCTTTTGGATGCACCAGATGGAACTCCTAGGTGACGGGTGATGTGGAATCTCATTTCGTCCGCTTTGGAGATGGTGTTAGTGTTAGTGCAAGATAGGTGAACGGTTTTGCGCTAAACATACCATAGGCTCGTAAATCATTTTGGACGCATCCGATGGTACTCCTAGGTGACGAAGCTCAACCGGAAGCTCGTTTTTTTCCGTTTGGAGATAGTGTTAATCTTGATGCAAGATCGGTGCACGGGCTTATGCGCCGAACGCATTCATAGGCTCGAAATCATTTTGGACGCACCCGATGGAGCTCCTAGGTGACGGGTCATGTGGAATCTTGTTCGTCCTGTTTGGAGATGGTGTTAGTGTTAGTGCAAGATAGGTGCACGGTTTGCTCCAAACGCACCATAGGCTCAGATATCGCTTTTGGACGCACTCGGATGGAACTCCTAGGTGACGTGGGTCATGTGGAATCTTGTTCGTCCGCTTGGAGATGGTGTTAGTGTTGATGCAAGATAGGTGAACGGTTTGCGCTGAACATACCATAGGCTCAGAAATCATTTTGGACGCACCGATGGTACTCCAAGGTGACGAAGGTCAATGTGGAAGCTCGCTTTTGGTCCGCTTGGAGATAGTGTTAATCTTGATGCAAGATCGGTGCACGGTTTGGCGCCGAACGCATTCATAGGCTCGGAAATCATTTTGGACACACCCGATGGAGCTCCTAGGTGACGTGGGTCATGTGGAATCTCGCTCGTCCATTTAGAGATGGTGTTAGTGTTAGTGCAAGATAGTGCACGGTTTGCAAGATAGGTGTACGTTATAGGCTACCATAGGCTCATATATCATTTTGGACGCACTGGATGGAACTCCTACGTGACGGGTCATGTGGAATCTCGCTGGTCCGCTTGGAGATGGTGTTAGTGTGAGTGCAAGATAGGTGCACGGTTTGCACCAAACGCACCATAGGCTCAGATATGGTTTAGAACGCACCCGATGATACTCCTAGGTGACGACGGGCTCAAGTGGAATCTAGTTTCGTCCGCTTGGAGATAGTGCTAATCTTGACGCAAGATCGGTGCACGCTTTGGCGCCAAACGCACTATATAGGCTCGAAATCGTATTGGACACACCCGATGGAACTCCTAGGTGACATGGGTCATGTGGAATCTCGCTGGTCCGCTTGGAGATGGTGTTTGTGTTAGTGCAAGATAGGTGCATGGTTTGCGCTGAACATACCATAGGCATAGAAATCGTTTTGGACGCACCGGATGGTAATCCTAGGTGATGAAGCTCAACCGGAAGCTAGTTTCGTCCGCTTTGGAGATAGTGCTAATCTTGACGCAAGATCGGTGCACGGTTTGCGCCGAACGCACTCATAGGCTCGTAAATCGCTTTTGGATGCACCAGATGGAACTCCTAGGTGACGGGTGATGTGGAATCTCATTCGGTCCGCTTGGAGATGGTGTTAGTGTTAGTGCAAGATAGGTGCATGGTTTGCGCCTGAACATACCATAGGCTCGTAAATCATTTTGGACGCATCCGATGGTACTCCTAGGTGATGAAGCTCATGTGGAAGCTCGCTTTTGGTCCGCTTTGGAGATAGTGTTAATCTTGATGCAAGATCGGTGCACGGTTTGCACCATCAAACGCACTATAGGCTCGAAATCATTTTGGACGCACCGATGGAGCTCCTAGGTGACGTGGGTCATGTGGAATCTCATTCGGTCCGCTTTGGAGATGGTGTTAGTTTAGTGGAAGATAGGTGCACGGTTTGCGCCAAACGCACCATAGGCTCAGATATCGCTTTTGGACACACCCGATGGAAACTCTTTGGGACGTGGGTCATGTGGAATCTTGTTCGGTCCGTTTGGAGATGGTGTTTGTGTTAGTGCATGATAGGTGCATTGTTTGCGCTGAACATACCATAGGCTTAGAAATCGCTTTTGGACGCACCGATGGTACTCCTAGGTGATGAAGGTCAACTGGAAGCTAGTTTCGTCCGCTTGGAGATAGTGCTAATCTTGACGCAAGATCGGTGCACGGTTGGCGCCGAACGCACCATAGGCTCGTAAATCGCTTTTGGATGCACCAGATGGAACTCCTAGGTGACGTGGGTGATGTGGAATCTCATTCGGTCCGCTTTGGAGATGGTGTTAGTGTTAGTGCAAGATAGGTGAACGGTTTGCGCTAAACATACCATAGGCTCAGAAATCGCTTTTGGACGCACCCGATGGTACTCCTAGGTGACGGGCTCAACCGGAAGCTCGTTTCCGTCCGTTTGGAGATAGTGTTAATCTTGATGCAAGATCGGTGCACGGTTTGCGCCGAACGTACCATAGGCTCGGAAATCATTTTGGACGCACCGATGGAGCTCCTAGGTGACGTGGGTCATGTGGAATCTCATTCGGTCCGTTTGGAGATGGTGTTAGTGTTTGTGCAAGATAGGGGCACGGTTTGCTCCAAACGCACCATAGGCTCAGATATCGCTTTTGGACGCACCCGATGGACCTCCTAGGTGACGTGGGTCATATGGAATCTTGTTCGGTCCGTTTGGAGATGGTGTTAGTGTTGATGCAAGATAGGTGAACGGTTTGCGCTGAACATACCATAGGCTCAGAAATCATTTTGGACGCACCCGTTGGTACTCCAAGGTGACGAAGCTCAATCGAAGCTCGCTTTGGTCCGCTTTGGAGATAGTGTTAATCTTGATGCAAGATCGGTGCACGGTTTGCGCCGAACGCACCATAGGCTCGGAATCATTTTTGGACACACCCGATGGAGCTCCTAGGTGACGTGGGTCATGTGGAATCTCGCTCGTCCATTTTGGAGATGGTGTTAGTGTTAGTGCAAGATAGTGCACGGTTTGCAAGATAGGTGCACGGTTTGCGCCATACATACCATAGGCTCATATATCATTTTGGACGCACCCGATGGAACTCCCACGGACGGGTCATGTGGAATCTCGTTGTTCCGCTTTGGAGATGGTGTTAGTGTGA
This sequence comes from Miscanthus lutarioriparius, assembly GCA_904845875.1. NCBI lineage: Eukaryota > Viridiplantae > Streptophyta > Magnoliopsida > Poales > Poaceae > Miscanthus > Miscanthus lutarioriparius. The sequence goes on from CAJGYO010000583.1 coordinate 43,027, forward strand.
GTGCAAGATAGGTGCACGGTTTGCACCAAACGCACCATAGGCTCAGATATGGTTTAGAACGCACCCGGATGATACCCTAGGTGACCATAAGCTCAAGTGGACGCTTAGTTTCGGTCCGCTTTGGAGATAGTGTTAATCTTGACGCAAGATCGGTGCACGGTTTGCGCCGAACGCACTATAGGCCAACGAAATCGTTTTGGACACACCAGATGGAACTCCTAGGTGACATGGGTCATGTGGAATCTCGTTCGTCCGCTTGGAGATGGTGTTTGTGTTAGTGCAAGATAGGTGCATGGTTTGCGCCTGAACATACCATAGGCATAGAAATTGTTTTGGACGCACCGGATGGTAATCCCTAGGTGATGAAGCTCAACTGGAAGCTAGTTTCGGTCCGCTTTGGAGATAGTGTTAATCTTGACGCAAGATCGGTGCACGGTTTGGGCCCAAACGCACTATAGGCTCAGAAATCGCTTTTGGATGCACCCGATGGAACTCCTAGGTGACGTTGGTGATGTGGAATCTCATTCGGTCCGTTTGGAGATGGTGTTAGTGTTAGTGCAAGATAGGTGCATGGTTTGCGCTGAACATACCATAGGCTCAGAAATCATTTTGGACGCACCCGATGGTACTCCTAGGTGATGAAGCTCAACTGGAAGCTCGTTTTGGTCCGTTTGGAGATAGTGTTAATCTTGATGCAAGATCGGTGCACGGTTTGCATCAAACGTACTATAGGCTCGGAAATCATTTTGGACGCACCCGATGGAGCTCCTAGGTGACGTGGGTCATGTGGAATCTCATTCGTCCGCTTGGAGATGGTGTTAGTGTTAGTGGAAGATAGGTGCATGGTTTGCGCCAAACGCACTATAGGCTCAGATATCGCTTTTGGACACACCCGATGGAAACTCTTTAGGTGACGGGTCATGTGGAATCTTGTTCGGTCTGTTTGGAGATGGTGTTTGTGTTAGTGCAAGATAGGTGCATTGGTTTGCGCTGAACATACCATAGGCTAGAAATCGCTTTTGGACGCACCGGATGGTACTCCTAGGTGATGAAGGTCAACTGGAAGCTAGTTTCGGTCCGCTTGGAGATAGTGCTAATCTTGATGCAAGATCGGTGCACGGTTTGGCGCCGAACGCACTCATAGGCTCAGAAATCGTTTTGGATGCACCAGATGGAACTCCTAGGTGACGTGGGTGATGTGGAATCTCATTCGGTCCGCTTGGAGATGGTGTTAGTGTTAGTGCAAGATAGGTGCATGGTTTGCGCTTGAACATACCATAGGCTCAGAAATCATTTTGGACGCACCTGATGGTACTCCTAGGTGATGAAGCTCAACCGGAAGCTCGCTTTTGGTCCGCTTTGGAGATAGTGTTAATCTTGATGCAAGATCGGTGCACGGTTTGCATCGAACGCACTATAGGCTCGAAATCATTTTGGACGCACCCGATGGAGCTCCTAGGTGACGGGTCATGTGGAATCTCATTCGGTCCGTTTGGAGATGGTGTTAGTGTTAGTGCAAGATAGGGGCACGGTTTGCGCCAAACGTACCATAGGCTCAGATATCGTTTTGGACACACCCGATGAAACTCTTTGGGGACGTGGGTCATGTGGAATCTTGTTCGGTCTGTTTGGAGATGGTGTTTGTGTTAGTGCATGATAGGTGCATTGTTTGCGCTGAACATACCATACGCTTAGAAATCGTTTTGGACGCACCGGATGGTACCCTAGGTGATGATGGTCAACTGGAAGCTAGTTTCGGTCCGTTTGGAGATAGTGCTAATCTTGACGCAAGATCGGTGCACGGTTTGCGCTGAACGTACCATAGGCTCATAAATCATTTTGGATGCACCAGATGGAACTGCTAGGTGACGTGGGTGATGTGGAATCTCATTCAGTCCGTTTGGAGATGGTGTTAGTGTTAGTGCAAGATAGGTGAACGGTTTGCGCTAAAACATACCATAGGCTCGTAAATCATTTTGGACGCACCCGATGGTACTCCTAGGCAACGAAGCTCAACCGGAAGCTCGTTTTGGTCCGTTTGGAGATAGTGTTAATCTTGATGCAAGATCGGTGCACAGTTTGCGTCGAACGTACCATAGGCTCGGAAATCATTTTGGACGCACCCGATGGAGCTCCTAGGTGACGTGGGTCATGTGGAATCTTGTTCGGTCCTGTTTGGATGAGGTGTTAGTGTTAGTGCAAGATAGGTGCACGGTTTTCCAAACGCACCATAGGCTCAGATATCGCTTTTGGACGCACCCGGATGGACCTCCTAGGTTACGTGGGTAATATGGAATCTTGTTCGGTCCGCTTGGAGATGGTGTTAGTGTTGATGCAAGATAGGTGAACGATTTGGCGCCAAACATACCATAGGCTCAGAAATCATTTTGGACGCACCTGCTGGTACCCAAGGTGACGGGCTCAACTGGAAGCTTGTTTTGGTCCGCTTGATCATAGTGTTAATCTTGACGCATGATCGGTGCACGGTTTGGCGCCGAACGCACTATAGGCTCGGAATCATTTTGGACACACCCGATGGAGCTCCTAGGTGACGTGGGTCATGTGGAATCTCGCTCGTCCATTTAGAGATGGTGTTAGTGTTAGTGCAAGATAGTGCACGGTTTGCAAGATAGGTGCACGGTTTGCGCCAAACGCACCATAGGCTCATATATCATTTTGGACGCACCCGCTGGAACTCCTACGTGACGGGTCATGTGGAATCTCGTTGTTCCGCTTTGGAGATGGTGTTAGTGTGTGAGAGTGCAAGATAGGTGCACGGTTTGCACCAAACGCACCATAGGCTCAGATATGGTTTAGACGCACCGATGATACTCCTAGGTGACGAAGCTCAAGTGGACGCTAGTTTCGGTCCGCTTTGGAGATAGTGCTAATCTTGACGCAAGATCGGTGCACGCTTTATGCCTTTAACGCACCATAGCCAACGAAATCGTATTGGACACACCAGATGGAACTCCTAGGTGACATGGGTCATGTGGAATCTCGCTCGTCCGCTTTGGAGATGGTGTTTGTGTTAGTGCAAGATAGGTGCATGGTTTGCGCTGAACATACCATAGGCATAGAAATCGCTTTTGGACGCACCGGATGGTAATCCTAGGTGATGAAGCTCAACCGAAGCTAGTTTCGGTCCGTTTGGAGATAGTGCTAATCTTGACGCAAGATCGGTGCACGGTTTGCGCCGAGCGTACCATAGGCTTAGAAATCGTTTTGGATGCACCAGATGGAACTCCTAGGTGACGTGGGTGATGTGGAATCTCATTCGGTCCGTTTGGAGATGGTGTTAGTGTTAGTGCAAGATAGGTGCATGGTTTGCGCTCAACATACCATAGGCTCAGAAATCATTTTGGACGCACCCGATGGTACTCCTAGGTGATGAAGCTCAACTGGAAGCTCGTTTTGGTCCGTTTGGAGATAGTGTTAATCTTGATGCAAGATCGGTGCACGGTTTCCATCAAACGTACCATAGGCTCGGAAATCATTTTGGATGCACCCGATGGAGCTCCTAGGTGACGTGGGTCATGTGGAATCTCATTCGGTCCGTTTGGAGATGGTGTTAGTGTTAGTGCAAGAAAGGGCACGGTTTTCGCCAAACGTACCATAGGCTCAGATATCGTTTTGGACACACCCGATGAAACTCTTTGGGGACGTGGGTCATGTGGAATCTTGTTCGGTCTGTTTGGAGATGGTGTTTGTGTTAGTGCATGATAGGTGCATTGTTTGGCGCTTGAACATACCATACGCTTAGAAATCGCTTTTGGACGCACCGGATGGTACTCCTAGGTGATGAAGGTCAATGGAAGCTAGTTTCGTCCGCTTGGAGATAGTGCTAATCTTGACGCAAGATAGGTGCACGGTTTGCGCCAAACGCACCATAGGCTCGAAATCGTTTTGGATGCACCAGATGGAACCCTAGGTGACGTGGGTGATGTGGAATCTCATTCAGTCCGCTTTGGAGATGGTGTTAGTGTTAGTGCAAGATAGGTGAACGTTTGGCGCTAAACATACCATAGGCTCAGAAATCGCTTTTGGACGCACCCGATGGTACTCCTAGGTAACGGAAGCTCAACTGGAAGCTCGCTTTTGGTCAGTTTGGAGATAGTGTTAATCTTGATGCAAGATCGGTGCACAGTTTGCGTCGAACGTACCATAGGCTCGGAAATCATTTTGGACGCACCCGATGGAGCTCCTAGGTGATGTGGGTCATGTGGAATCTTGTTCGGTCCGTTTGGAGATGGTGTTAGTGTTGATGCAAGATAGGTGAACGGTTTTCTCCAAACGCACTCATAGGCTCAGATATCGCTTTTGGACGCACCGATGGACCTCCTAGGTTACGTGGGTCATATGGAATCTTGTTCGGTCCGTTTGGAGATGGTGTTAGTGTTGATGCAAGATAGGTGAACGGTTTGCGCTGAACATACCATAGGCTCAGAAATCATTTTGGACGCACCCATTGGTACTCCAAGGTGACGGGCTCAATGGAAGCTCGCTTTTGGTCCGCTTTGGACATAGTGTTAATCTTGATGCATGATCGGTGCACGGTTTGCGTCGAACGTACCATTGGCTCGGAAATCATTTTGGACACACCCGATGGAGCTCCTAGGTGACATGGGTCATGTGGAATCTCGTTCGGTCCATTTAGGGATGGTGTTAGTGTTAGTGCAAGATAGTGCACGGTTTGCAAGATCGGTGCACGGTTTGCGCCGAACGTGCCATAGGCTCATATATCGTTTTGGATGCACCAGATGGAACTCCTAGGTGACGTGGGTGATGTGGAATCTCATTCGGTCCGTTTGGAGATGGTGTTAGTGTTAGTGCAAGATAGGTGCATGGTTTGCGCTGAACATACCATAGGCTCAGAAATCATTTTGGACGCACCCGATGGTACTCCTAGGTGATGAAGCTCAACTGGAAGCTCGTTTTGGTCCGTTTGGAGATAGTGTTAATCTTGATGCAAGATCGGTGCACGGTTTGCATCGAACGTACCATAGGCTCGGAAATCATTTTGGACGCACCCGATGGAGCTCCTAGGTGACGTGGGTCATGTGGAATCTCATTCGGTCCGTTTGGAGATGGTGTTAGTGTTAGTGGAAGATAGGGGCACGGTTTGCGCCAAACGCACCATAGGCTCAGATATCGCTTTTGGACACACCCGATGAAACTCTTTGGGGACGTGGGTCATGTGGAATCTTGTTCGTCCGCTTTGGAGATGGTGTTTGTGTTAGTGCATGATAGGTGCATTGTTTGCGCTGAACATACCATACGCTTAGAAATCGTTTTGGACGCACCGGATGGTACTCCTAGGTGATGAAGGTCAACTGGAAGCTAGTTTCGGTCCGTTTGGAGATAGTGCTAATCTTGACGCAAGATCGGTGCACGGTTTGCGCCGAACGTACCATAGGCTCAGAAATCGTTTTGGATGCACCAGATGGAACTCCTAGGTGACGTGGGTGATGTGGAATCTCATTTAGTCCGTTTGGAGATGGTGTTAGTGTTAGTGCAAGATAGGTGAACGGTTTTCTCCAAACGTACCAGGGGCTCAGATATCGTTTTGGACGCACCCGATGGACCTCCTAGGTTACGTGGGTCATATGGAATCTTGTTCGGTCTGTTTGGAGATGGTGTTAGTGTTGATGTAAGATAGGTGCACGGTTTGCGCTAAACGTACCATAGGCTCATATATCATTTTGGACGCACCCGATGGAGTTCCTAGGTGACGTGGGTCATGTGGAATCTTGTTTGGTCTGTTTGGATAAGGTGTTAGTGTTAGTGCAAGATAGGTGCACGGTTTTCTCCAAACGTACCAGAGGCTCAGATATCGTTTTGGACGCACCCGATGGACCTCCTAGGTTACGTGGGTCATATGGAATTTTGTTCGGTCCGTTTGGAGATGGTGTTAGTGTTGATGCAAGATAGGTGAACGGTTTGCGCTGAACATACCATAGGCTGAGAAATCATTTTGGACGCACCCGATGGTACTCCAAGGTGACGGGTCATGTGGAAGCTCGTTTTGGTCCGTTTGGACATAGTGTTAATCTTGATGCATGATCGGTGCACGGTTTGCGTCGAACGTACCATAGGCTCGGAAATCATTTTGGACACACCCGATGGAGCTCCTAGGTGACGTGGGTCATGTGGAATCTCGTTCGGTCCATTTAGAGATGGTGTTAGTGTTAGTGCAAGATAGTGCACGGTTTGCAAGATAGGTGCACGGTTTGCGCCATACATACCATAGGCTCATATATCATTTTGGACGCACCCGATGGAACTCCTACGTGACGTGGGTCATGTGGAATCTCGTTGTTCCGTTTGGAGATGGTGTTAGTGTGAGTGCAAGATAGGTGCACGGTTTGCACCAAACGTACCATAGGCTCAGATATGGTTTAGAACGCACCCGATGATACTCCTAGGCGACGAAGCTCAAGTGGACGCTAGTTTCGGTCCGTTTGGAGATAGTGCTAATCTTGACGCAAGATCGGTGCACGGTTTGCGCTGAACGTACCATAGGTTCATAAATCGTTTTGGATGCACCAGATGGAACTGCTAGGTGACGTGGGTGATGTGGAATCTCATTCAGTCCGTTTGGAGATGGTGTTAGTGTTAGTGCAAGATAGGTGAACGGTTTGCGCTAAACATACCATAGGCTCAGAAACCATTTTGGACGCACCCGATGGTACTCCTAGGTAACGAAGCTCAACTGGAAGCTCGTTTTGGTCAGTTTGGAGATAGTGTTAATCTTGATGCAAGATCGGTGCACAGTTTGCGTCGAACGTACCATAGGCTCGGAAATCATTTTGGACGCACCCGATGGAGCTCCTAGGTGACGTGGGTCATGTGGAATCTTGTTCGGTCTGTTTGGATATGGTGGTAGTGTTAGTGCAAGATAGGTGCACGGTTTTCTCCAAACGTACCAGAGGCTCAGATATCGTTTTGGACGCACCCGGTGGACCTCCTAGGTTACGTGGGTCATATGGAATCTTGTTCGGTCTGTTTGGAGATGGTGTTAGTGTTGATGCAAGATAGGTGCACGGTTTGCGCTGAACATACCATAGGCTCAGATATCGTTTTGGACACACCCGATGAAACTCTTTGGGGACGTGGGTCATGTGGAATCTTGTTCGGTCTGTTTGGAGATGGTGTTTGTGTTAGTGCATGATAGGTGCATTGTTTGCGCTGAACATACCATACGCTTAGAAATCGTTTTGGACGCACCGGATGGTACTCCTAGGTGATGAAGGTCAACTGGAAGCTAGTTTCGGTCCGTTTGGAGATAGTGCTAATCTTGACGCAAGATCGGTGCACGGTTTGCGCCGAACGTACCATAGGCTCAGAAATCGTTTTGGATGCACCAGATGGAACTCCTAGGTGACGTGGGTGATGTGGAATCTCATTCGGTCCGTTTGGAGATGGTGTTAGTGTTAGTGCAAGATAGGTGAACGGTTTGCGCCTAAACATACCATAGGCTCGAAATCGCTTTTGGACGCACCCGATGGTACTCCTAGGTGACGGGCTCAATGTGGAAGCTCGCTTTTGGTCACTTTGGAGATATTGTTAATCTTGATGCAAGATCGGTGCACGGTTTGCGCCGAACGCATAGGCTCGGAAATCATTTTGGACGCACCCGATGGAGCTCCTAGATGACGTGGGTCATGTGGAATCTTGTTCGGTCCGTTTGGAGATGGTGTTAGTGTTAGTGCAAGATAGGTGCACGGTTTTCTCCAAACGTACCAGAGGCTCAGATATCGTTTTGGACGCACCCGATGGTACTCTTAGGTGACGTGGGTCATGTGGAATCTTGTTCGGTCTATTTGGATATGGTGTTAGTGTTAGTGCAAGATAGGTGCACGGTTTACGCCAAACGTACTAGAGGCTCAGATATCGTTTTGGACGCACCCGATGGACCTCCTAGGTTACGTGGGTCATATGGAATCTTGTTCGGTCCGTTTGGAGATGGTGTTAGTGTTGATGCAAGATAGGTGAACGGTTTGCGCTGAACATACCATAGGCTCAGAAATCATTTTGGACGCACCGCTGGTACTCCAAGGTGACGAAGCTCAACTGGAAGCTCGCTTTTGGTCCGCTTTGGAGATAGTGTTAATCTTGATGCATGATCGGTGCACGGTTTTGCGCCGAACGCACTCATAGGCTCGGAAATCATTTTGGACACACCCGATGGAGCTCCTAGGTGACGTGGGTCATGTGGAATCTCGCTCGTCCATTTAGAGATGGTGTTAGTGTTAGTGCAAGATAGTGCACGGTTTGCAAGATAGGTGCACGGTTTGCGCCAAACGTTCCATAGGCTCATATATCATTTTGGACGCACCCGATGGAACTCCTACGTGACGTGGGTCATGTGGAATCTCGTTGTTCCATTTGGAGATGGTGTTAGTGTGAGTGCAAGATAGGTGCACGGTTTGCACCAAACGTACCATAGGCTCAGATATGGTTTAGAACGCACCCGATGATACTCCTAGGTGACGAAGCTCAAGTGGACGCTAGTTTCGGTCCGTTTGGAGATAGTGCTAATCTTGACGCAAGATCGGTGCACGCTTTGCGCCGAATGTACCATAGCCAACGAAATCGTATTGGACACACCAGATGGAACTCCTAGGTGACATGCGTCATGTGGAATCTCGTTCGGTCCGTTTGGAGATGGTGTTTGTGTTAGTGCAAGATAGGTGCATGGTTTGCGCTGAACATACCATAGGCATAGAAATCGTTTTGGACGCACCGGATGGTAATCCTAGGTGATGAAGCTCAACTGGAAGCTAGTTTCGGTCCGTTTGGAGATAGTGCTAATCTTGACGCAAGATCGGTGCACGGTTTGCGCCGAGCGTACCATAGGCTCAGAAATCGTTTTGGATCCACCAGATGGAACTCCTAGGTGACGTGGGTGATGTGGAATCTCATTCGGTCCGTTTGGAGATGGTGTTAGTGTTAGTGCAAGATAGGTGCATGGTTTGCGCCGAACATACCATAGGCTCAGAAATCATTTTGGACGCACCAGATGGAACTCCTAGGTGACGTGGGTGATGTGGAATCTCATTCGGTCCGTTTGGAGATGGTGTTAGTGTTAGTGCAAGATAGGTGCATGGTTTGCGCTGAACATACCGTAGGCTCAGAAATCATTTTGGACGCACCCGATGGTACTCCTAGGTGATGAAGCTCAACTGGAAGCTCGTTTTGGTCCGTTTGGAGATAGTGTTAATCTTGATGCAAGATCGGTGCACGGTTTGCATCGAACGCACCATAGGCTCGAAATCATTTTGGACGCACCGATGGAGCTCCCTAGGTGACGTGGGTCATGTGGAATCTCATTCGGTCCGTTTGGAGATGGTGTTAGTGTTAGTGCAAGATAGGGGCACGGTTTGCGCCAAACGTACCATAGGCTCAGATATCGTTTTGGACACATCCGATGAAACTCTTTGGGGACGTGGGTCATGTGGAATCTTGTTTGGTCTGTTTGAAGATGGTGTTTGTGTTAGTGCATGATAGGTGCATCGTTTGCGCTGAACATACCATAGGCTTAGAAATCGCTTTTGGACGCACCGGATGGTACTCCTAGGTGATGAAGGTCAACTGGAAGCTAGTTTCGTCCGCTTGGAGATAGTGCTAATCTTGACGCAAGATCGGTGCACGGTTTGCGCCCGTAAACGCACTATAGGCTCAGAAATCGCTTTTGGATGCACCAGATGGAAACCCTAGGTGACGTGGGTGATGTGGAATCTCATTCGTCCGCTTTGGAGATGGTGTTAGTGTTATTGCAAGATAGGTGCATGGTTTGCGCTGAACATACCATAGGCTCGAAATCATTTTGGACGCACCCGGATGGTACTCCTAGGTGATGAAGCTCAATGTGGAAGCTGCTTTTGGTCCGCTTTGGAGATAGTGTTAATCTTGATGCAAGATCGGTGCACGGTTTGCATCGAACGCACTATAGGCTCGGAAATCATTTTGGATGCACCCGATGGAGCTCCTAGGTGACGGGTCATGTGGAATCTCATTCGGGTCCGCTTTGGAGATGGTGTTAGTGTTAGTGCAAGATAGGTGCACGGTTTGTTGCGCCAAACGCACTATAGGCTCAGATATCATTTTGGACACACCCGATGAAACTCCTTGGGGACGTGGGTCATGTGGAATCTTGTTCGGTCTGTTTGGAGATGGTGTTTGTGTTAGTGCAAGATAGGTGCATTGTTTGCGCTGCCAAACATACCATAGGCTTAGAAATCGCTTTTGGACGCACCGGATGGTACTCCTAGGTGATGAAGGTCAAGTGGAAGCTAGTTTCGGTCCGCTTTGGAGATAGTGCTAATCTTGACGCAAGATCGGTGCACGGTTTGGCGCCGAACGCACCATAGGCTCAGAAATCGCTTTTGGATGCACCAGATGGAACTCCTAGGTGACGGGTGATGTGGAATCTCATTCAGTCCGCTTTGGAGATGGTGTTAGTGTTAGTGCAAGATAGGTGAACGGTTTGGCGCTTAAACATACCATAGGCTCAGAAATCGCTTTTGGACGTTAATCCGATGGTACTCCTAGGTAACGGAAGGTCAACCGGAAGCTCGCTTTTGGTCCGCTTGGAGATAGTGTTAATCTTGATGCAAGATCGGTGCACAGTTTGCGTCGAACGTACCATAGGCTCGGCAATCATTTTGGACGCACCCGATGGAGCTCCTAGATGACGTGGGTCATGTGGAATCTTGTTCGGTCTGTTTGGATATGGTGTTAGTGTTAGTGCAAGATAGGTGCACGGTTTTCCAAACGCACTGCAGGCTCGATATCGCTTTTGGACGCACCGATGGAACTCCTAGGTGACGTGGGTCATATGGAATCTTGTTCGGTCCGTTTGGAGATGGTGTTAGTGTTGATGCAAGATAGGTGAACGGTTTGCGCTGAACATACCATAGGCTCAGAAATCATTTTTGACGCACCCGATGGTACTCCAAGGTGACGAAGCTCAACTGGAAGCTCGTTTTGGTCCGTTTGGACATAGTGTTAATCTTGATGCATGATCGGTGCACGGTTTGCGCCGAACGCACTATAGGCTCGGAAATCATTTTGGACACACCCGATGGAGCTCCTAGGTGACGTGGGTCATGTGGAATCTCGCTCGTCCATTTAGAGATGGTGTTAGAAAAGTGCAAGATAGTGCACGGTTTGCAAGATAGGTGCACGGTTTGGCGCCAAACGCACCATAGGCTCATATATCATTTTGGACGCACCGATGGAACTCCTACGTGACGGGTCATGTGGAATCTCGTTGTTGTTCCGTTTGGACATGGTGTTAGTGTGAGTGCAAGATAGGTGCACGGTTTGCACCAAACGTACCATAGGCTCAGATATGGTTTAGAACGCACCCGATGATACTCCTAGGTGACGAAGCTCAAGTGGACGCTAGTTTCGGTCCGTTTGGAGATAGTGCTAATCTTGACGCAAGATCGGTGCACGCTTTGCGCCGAACGTACCATAGCCAACGAAATCGTATTGGACACACCAGATGGAACTCCTAGGTGACATGGGTCATGTGGAATCTCGCTCGTCCGCTTTGAGATGGTGTTTGTGTTAGTGCAAGATAGGTGCATGGTTTGCGCTGAACATACCATAGGCATAGAAATCGCTTTTGGACGCACCGGATGGTAATCCTAGGTGATGAAGCTCAACCTGGAAGCTAGTTTCGTCCGCTTGGAGATAGTGCTAATCTTGACGCAAGATCGGTGCACGGTTTGCGCTTTAACGCACCATAGGCTCAGAAATCATTTTGATGCACCAGATGGAACACCTAGGTGACGTGGGTGATGTGGAATCTCATTCGTCCGCTTGGAGATGGTGTTAGTGTTAGTGCAAGATAGGTGCATGGTTTGGGCTGAAACATACCGTAGGCTCAGAAATCATTTTGGACGCACCGATGGTACTCCTAGGTGATGAAGCTCAACCGGAAGCTCGCTTTTGGTCCGCTTTGGAGATAGTGTTAATCTTGATGCAAGATCGGTGCACGGTTTGCATCGAACGCACCATGGGCTCGGAAATCATTTTGGACGCACCCGATGGAGCCCTAGGTGACGGGTCATGTGGAATCTCATTCGGTCCGCTTTGGAGATGGAGTTAGTGTTAGTGGAAGATAGGGGCACGGTTTGCGCCAAACGTACCATAGGCTCAGATATCGTTTTGGACACACCCGATGAAACTCCTTGGGGACGTGGGTAATGTGGAATCTTGTTTGGTCTGTTTGGAGATGGTGTTAGTGTTAGTGCAAAGATAGGTGCACGGTTTGCGCCAAACGCACTATAGGCTCAGATATCGCTTTTGGACACACCCGATGAAACTCTTAGGGGACGTGGGTCATGTGGAATCTTGTCTGGTCTGCTTGAAGATGGTGTTTGTGTTAGTGCATGATAGGTGCATCGCTTGCGCCTGAACATACCATACGCTTAGAAATCATTTTGGACGCAACCGGATGGTACTCCTAGGTGATGAAGGTCAACTGGAAGCTAGTTTCGGTCCGCTTGGAGATAGTGCTAATCTTGACGCAAGATCGGTGCACGGTTTGCGCCGAACGCACCATAGGGCTCAGAAATCGTTTTGGATGCACCAGATGGAACTCCTAGGTTACGTGGGTGATGTGGAATCTCATTCGTCCGCTTTGGAGATGGTGTTAGTGTTAGTGCAAGATAGGTGCATGGTTTGCGCCGAACATACCATAGGCTCGTAAATCATTTTGGACGCACCCGATGGTACTCCTAGGTGATGAAGCTCAACTGGAAGCCGTTTTGGTCCGCTTGGAGATAGTGTTAATCTTGATGCAAGATCGGTGCACGGTTTGCATCGAACGCACCATAGGCTCGAAATCATTTTGGACGCACCGATGGAGCCCTAGGTGACGTGGGTCATGTGGAATCTCATTCGTCCGCTTGGAGATGGTGTTAGTGTTAGTGGAAGATAGGGGCACGGTTTGGCGCCAAACGTACCATAGGCTCAGATATCGCTTTTGGACACACCCGATGAAACTCTTTGGGGACGTGGGTCATGTGGAATCTTGTTTTGGTCCGCTTGGAGATGGTGTTTGTGTTAGTGCATGATAGGTGCATTGTTTGCGCTTGAACATACCATACGCTTAGAAATCGCTTTTGGACGCACCGCATGGTACTCCTAGGTGATGAAGGTCAACTGGATGCTAGTTTTGGTCCGCTTGGAGATAGTGCTAATCTTGACGCAAGATCGGGTGCACGGTTTGCGCCTTTAACGCACTATAGGCTCAGAAATCGCTTTTGGATGCACCCGATGGAACTCCTAGGTGACGTGGGTGATGTGGAATCTCATTCGTCCGCTTGGAGATGGTGTTAGTGTTAGTGCAAGATAGGTGCATGGTTTGCGCTGAACATACCATAGGCTCAGAAATCATTTTGGACGCACTGATGGTACTCCTAGGTGATGAAGCTCAACTGGAAGCTCGCTTTTGGTCCGCTTTGGAGATAGTCTTAATCTTGATGCAAGATCGGTGCACGGTTTGCATCGAACGCACCATAGGCTCGGAAATCATTTTGATGCACCCGATGGAGCTCCTTGGTGACGTGGGTCATGTGGAATCTCATTCGTCCGTTTGGAGATGGTGTTAGTGTTAGTGCAAGATAGGGGCACGGTTTGCTTAAACGCACCATAGGCTCAGATATCGCTTTTGGACACACCCGATGAAACTCTTTGGGGACGTGGGTCATGTGGAATCTTGTTCGGTCCGCTTGGAGATGGTGTTTGTGTTAGTGCAAGATAGGTGCATTGTTTGCGCTGAACATACCATACGCTCAGAAATCGCTTTTGGACGCACCCGATGGTACTCCTAGGTGATGAAGGTCAACTGGAAGCTAGTTTCGTCCGCTTTGGAGATAGTGCTAATCTTGACGCAAGATCGGTGCACGGTTTGGCGCCAGCGCACCATAGGCTCAGAAATCGCTTTGGATCCACCAGATGGAACCCTAGGCGACGGGTGATGTGGAATCTCATTCGTCCGCTTGGAGATGGTGTTAGTGTTAGTGCAAGATAGGTGCATGGTTTGCGCTGAACATACCGTAGGCTCAGAAATCATTTTGGACGCACCCGATGGTACTCCTAGGTGATGAAGCTCAACTGGAAGCTCGTTTTGGTCCGTTTGGAGATAGTGTTAATCTTGATGCAAGATCGGTGCACGGTTTGCATCGAACGTACCATAGGCTCGGAAATCATTTTGGACGCACCCGATGGAGCTCCTAGGTGACGTGGGTCATGTGGAATCTCATTCGGTCCGTTTGGAGATGGAGTTAGTGTTAGTGCAAGATAGGGGCACGGTTTGCGCCAAACGTACCATAGGCTCAGATATCGTTTTGGACACACCCGATGAAACTCTTTGGGGACGTGGGTCATGTGGAATCTTGTTCGGTCTGTTTGAAGATGGTGTTTGTGTTAGTGCATGATAGGTGCATCGTTTGCGCTGAACATACCATACGCTTAGAAATCGTTTTGGACGACCGGATGGTACTCCTAGGTGATGAAGGTCAACTGGAAGCTAGTTTCGTCCGCTTGGAGATAGTGCTAATCTTGACGCAAGATCGGTGCATACGTTTTTGCTTTAACGCACTCATAGGCTTAGAAATCGCTTTTGGATGCACCAGATGGAACTCCTAGGTGACGGGTGATGTGGAATCTCATTCGTCCGTTTGGAGATGTGTTAGTGTTAGTGCAAGATAGGTGCATGGTTTGCGCTGAACATACCATAGGCTCGTAAATCATTTTGGACGCACCCGATGGTACTCCTAGGTGATGAAGCTCAACCGAAGCTCGCTTTGGACCGCTTTGGAGATAGTGTTAATCTTGATGCAAGATCGGTGCACGGTTTGCATCGAACGTACCATAGGCTCGAAATCATTTTGGACGCACCCGATGGAGCTCCTAGGTGACGTGGGTCATGTGGAATCTCATTCGGTCCGCTTTGGAGATGGTGTTAGTGTTAGTGGAAGATAGGGGCACGGTTTGCGCCAAACGTACCATATAGGCTCAGATATCGCTTTTGGACACATCCGATGAAACTCTTTGGGGACGGGTCATGTGGAATCTTGTTCGGTCTGTTTGGAGATGGTGTTTGTGTTAGTGCAAGATAGGTGCATTGTTTGCGCTGAACATACCATACGCTTAGAAATCGTTTTGGACGCACCGCATGGTACTCCTAGGTGATGAAGGTCAACTGGAAGCTAGTTTTGGTCCGTTTGGAGATAGTGCTAATCTTGACGCAAGATCGGTGCACGGTTTGCGCCTTTAACGTACTATAGGCTCGTAAATCGCTTTTGGATGCACCAGATGGAACCCTAGGTGACGTGGGTGATGTGGAATCTCATTCGTCCGCTTTGGAGATGGTGTTAGTGTTAGTGCAAGATAGGTGCATGGTTTGCGCTGAACATACCATAGGCTCAGAAATCATTTTGGACGCACCTGATGGTACTCCTAGGTGATGAAGCTCAACTGGAAGCTCGTTTTGGTCCGTTTGGAGATAGTCTTAATCTTGATGCAAGATCGGTGCACGGTTTGCATCGAACGTACCATAGGCTCGGAAATCATTTTGGATGCACCCGATGGAGCTCCTAGGTGACGTGGGTCATGTGGAATCTCATTCGGTCCGTTTGGAGATGGTGTTAGTGTTAGTGCAAGATAGGGGCACGGTTTGCGCCAAACGTACCATAGGCTCAGATATCGTTTTGGACACACCCGATGAAACTCTTTGGGGACGTGGGTCATGTGGAATCTTGTTTGGTCTGTTTGGAGATGGTGTTTGTGTTAGTGCATGATAGGTGCATTGTTTGCGCTGAACATACCATACGCTTAGAAATCGTTTTGGACGCACCGGATGGTACTCCTAGGTGATGAAGGTCAATGGAAGCTAGTTTCGGTCCGCTTTGGAGATAGTGCTAATCTTGACGCAAGATCGGTGCACGGTTTGCGCCGAGAGCGCACTTTATAGGCTCAGAAATCGTTTTGGATCCACCAGATGGAACTCCTAGGCGACGTGGGTGATGTGGAATCTCATTCGGTCCGTTTGGAGATGGTGTTAGTGTTAGTGCAAGATAGGTGCATGGTTTGCGCTGAACATACCGTAGGCTCAGAAATCATTTTGGACGCACCCGATGGTACTCCTAGGTGATGAAGCTCAACTGGAAGCTCGTTTTGGTCCGTTTGGAGATAGTGTTAATCTTGATGCAAGATCGGTGCACGGTTTGCATCGAACGTACCATAGGCTCGGAAATCATTTTGGACGCACCCGATGGAGCTCCTAGGTGACGTGGGTCATGTGGAATCTCATTCGGTCCGTTTGGAGATGGTGTTAGTGTTAGTGGAAGATAGGGGCACGGTTTGCGCCAAACGTACCATAGGCTCAGATATCGTTTTGGACACACCCGATGAAACTCTTTGGGGACGTGGGTCATGTGGAATCTTGTTTGGTCTGTTTGGAGATGGTGTTAGTGTTAGTGCAAGATAGGGGCACGGTTTGCGCCAAACGTACCATAGGCTCAGATATCGTTTTGGACACACCCGATGAAACTCTTTGGGGACGTGGGTCATGTGGAATCTTGTTCGGTCTGTTTGAAGATGGTGTTTGTGTTAGTGCATGATAGGTGCATCGTTTGCGCTGAACATACCATACGCTTAGAAATCGTTTTGGACGCACCGGATGGTACTCCTAGGTGATGAAGGTCAACTGGAAGCTAGTTTCGGTCCGTTTGGAGATAGTGCTAATCTTGACGCAAGATCGGTGCACGGTTTGCGCCGAACGTACCATAGGCTCAGAAATCATTTTGGATGCACCAGATGGAACTCCTAGGTGACGTGGGTGATGTGGAATCTCATTCGGTCCGTTTGGAGATGGTGTTAGTGTTAGTGCAAGATAGGTGCATGGTTTGCGCTGAACATACCATAGGCTCAGAAATCATTTTGGACGCACCCGATGGTACTCCTAGGTGATGAAGCTCAACTGGAAGCTCGTTTTGGTCCGTTTGGAGATAGTGTTAATCTTGATGCAAGATCGGTGCACGGTTTGCATCGAACGTACCATAGGCTCGGAAATCATTTTGGATGCACCCGATGGAGCTCCTAGGTGACGTGGGTCATGTGGAATCTCATTCGGTCCGTTTGGAGATGGTGTTAGTGTTAGTGCAAGATAGGGGCACGGTTTGCGCCAAACGTACCATAGGCTCAGATATCGTTTTGGACACACCCGATGAAACTCTTTGGGGACGTGGGTCATGTGGAATCTTGTTCGGTCTGTTTGGAGATGGTGTTTGTGTTAGTGCATGATAGGTGCATTGTTTGCGCTGAACATATCATACGCTTAGAAATCGTTTTGGACGCACCGGATGGTACTCCTAGGTGATGAAGGTCAACTGGAAGCTAGTTTCGGTCCGTTTGGAGATAGTGCTAATCTTGACGCAAGATCGGTGCACGGTTTGGCGCCGAAACGCACCATAGGCTCAGAAATCGCTTTTGGATCCACCAGATGGAACTCCTAGGTGACGTGGGTGATGTGGAATCTCATTCGGTCCGTTTGGAGATGGTGTTAGTGTTAGTGCAAGATAGGTGTATGGTTTGCGCTGAACATACCGTAGGCTCAGAAATCATTTTGGACGCACCCGATGGTACTCCTAGGTGATGAAGCTCAACTGGAAGCTCGTTTTGGTCCGTTTGGAGATAGTGTTAATCTTGATGCAAGATCGGTGCACCGTTTGCATCGAACGTACCATAGGCTCGGAAATCATTTTGGACGCACCCGATGGAGCTCCTAGGTGACGTGGGTCATGTGGAATCTCATTCGGTCCGTTTGGAGATGGTGTTAGTGTTAGTGGAAGATAGCGGCACGGTTTGCGCCAAACGTACCATAGGCTCAGATATCGTTTTGGACACACCCGATGAAACTCTTTGGGGACGTGGGTCATGGTGAATCTTGTTTGGTCTGTTTGGAGATGGTGTTTGTGTTAGTGCATGATAGGTGCATTGTTTGCGCTGAACATACCATACGCTTAGAAATCGTTTTGGACGGACCGGATGGTACTCCTAGGTGATGAAGGTCAACTGGAAGCTAGTTTCGGTCCGCTTGGAGATAGTGCTAATCTTGACGCAAGATCGGTGCACGGTTTGCGCCGAACGCACTATAGGCTCGTAAATCGTTTTGGATGCACCAGATGGAACTCCTAGGTGACGTGGGTGATGTGGAATCTCATTCGGTCCGTTTGGAGATGGTGTTAGTGTTAGTGCAAGATAGGTGCATGGTTTGCGCTGAACATACCATAGGCTCAGAAATCATTTTGGACGCACCGATGGTACTCCTAGGTGATGAAGCTCAATGGAAGCCTCGTTTTGGTCCGTTTGGAGATAGTGTTAATCTTGATGCAAGATCGGTGCACGGTTTGCATCGAACGTACCATAGGCTCGGAAATCATTTTGGATGCACCCGATGGAGCTCCTAGGTGACGTGGGTCATGTGGAATCTCATTCGGTCCATTTGGAGATGGTGTTAGTGTTAGTGCAAGATAGGGGCACGGTTTGCGCCAAACGTACCATAGGCTCAGATATCGTTTTGGACACACCCGATGAAACTCTTTGGGGACGTGGGTCATGTGGAATCTTGTTCGGTCTGTTTGGAGATGGTGTTTGTGTTAGTGCATGATAGGTGCATTGTTTGCGCTGAACATACCATACGCTTAGAAATCGTTTTGGACGCACCGGATGGTACTCCTAGGTGATGAAGGTCAACTGGAAGCTAGTTTCGGTCCGTTTGGAGATAGTGCTAATCTTGACGCAAGATCGGTGCACGGTTTGCGCCTTTAACGCACCATAGGCTCCTGAAATCGCTTTTGGATGCACCAGATGGAACTCCTAGGTGACGTGGGTGATGTGGAATCTCATTCGGTCCGCTTTGGAGATGGTGTTAGTGTTAGTGCAAGATAGGTGCATGGTTTTGCCGAACATACCATAGGCTCAGAAATCATTTTGGACGCACACCGATGGTACCCTAGGTGATGAAGCTCAACTGGAAGCTCTCGCTTTTGGTCCGCTTGGAGATAGTGTTAATCTTGATGCAAGATCGGTGCACGGTTTGCATCGAACGCACTATAGACTCGGAAATCATTTTGGATGCACCCGATGGAGCTCCTAGGTGACGTTGGGTCATGTGGAATCTCATTCGTCCGCTTTGGAGATGGTGTTAGTGTTAGTGCAAGATAGGGGTGCACGGTTTGCGCCAAACGCACCATAGGCTCAGATAATCGTTTTGGACACACCCGATGAAACTCTTTGGGGACGTGGGTCATGTGGAATCTTGTTCGGTCTGTTTGAGAGATGGTGTTTGTGTTAGTGCAAGATAGGTGCATTGTTTGCGCTTGAACATACCACGCTTAGAAATCGTTTTGGACGCACCGGATGGTACTCCTAGGTGATGAAGGTCAACTGGAAGCTAGTTTCGGTCCGTTTGGAGATAGTGCTAATCTTGACGCAAGATCGGTGCACGGTTTGCGCCGAACGTACCATAGGCTCAGAAATCGTTTTGGATGCACCAGATGGAACTCCTAGGTGACCTGGGTGATGTGGAATCTCATTCAGTCCATTTGGAGATGGTGTTAGTGTTAGTGCAAGATAGGTGAACGGTTTGCGCTAAACATACCATAGGCTCAGAAATCGTTTTGGACACACCCGATGGTACTCCTAGGTAACGAAGCTCAACTGGAAGCTCGTTTTGGTCAGTTTGGAGATAGTGTTAATCTTGATGCAAGATCGGTGCACAGTTTGCGTCGAACGTACCATAGGCTCGGAAATCATTTTGGACGCACCCGATGGAGCTCCTAGGTGACGTGGGTCATGTGGAATCTTGTTCGGTCTGTTTGGATATGGTGTTAGTGTTAGTGCAAGATAGGTGCACGGTTTGCTCCAAACGTACCAGAGGCTCAGATATCGTTTTGGACGCACCCGATGGACCTCCTAGGTTACGTGGGTCATATGGAATCTTGTTCGGTCCGTTTGGAGATGGTGTTAGTGTTGATGCAAGATAGGTGAACGGTTTGCGCTGAACATACCATAGGCTCAGAAATCATTTTGGACGCACCCGTTGGTACTCCAAGGTGACGAAGCTCAACTGGAAGCTCGTTTTGGTCCGTTTGGACATAGTGTTAATCTTGATGCATGATCGGTGCACGGTTTGCGTCGAACGTACCATAGGCTCGGAAATCATTTTGGACACACCCGATGGAGCTCCTAGGTGACGTGGGTCATGTGGAATCTCGTTCGGTCCATTTAGAGATGGTGTTAGTGTTAGTGCAAGATAGTGCACGGTTTGCAAGATAGGTGCACGGTTTGCGCCAAACGTACCATAGGCTCATATATCATTTTGGACGCACCCGATGGAACTCCTACGTGACGTGGGTCATGTGGAATCTCGTTGTTCCGTTTGGAGATGGTGTTAGTGTGAGTGCAAGATAGGTGCACGGTTTGCACCAAACGTACCATAGGCTCAGATATGGTTTAGAACGCACCCGATGATACTCCTAGGTGACGAAGCTCAAGTGGACGCTAGTTTCGGTCCATTTGAAGATAGTGCTAATCTTGACGCAAGATCAGTGCACGCTTTGCGCCGAACGTACCATAGCCAACGAAATCGTATTGGACACACCAGATGGAACTCCTAGGTGACATGGGTCATGTGGAATCTCGTTCGGTCCGTTTGGAGATGGTGTTTGTGTTAGTGCAAGATAGGTGCATGGTTTGCGCTGAACATACCATAGGCATAGAAATCGTTTTGGACGCACCGGATGGTAATCCTAGTTGATGAAGCTCAACTGGAAGCTAGTTTCGGTCCATTTGGAGATAGTGCTAATCTTGACGCAAGATCGGTGCACGGTTTGCGCCGAGCGTACCATAGGCTCAGAAATCGTTTTGGATGCACCAGATGGAACTCCTAGGTGACGTTGGTGATGTGGAATCTCATTCGGTCCGTTTGGAGATGGTGTTAGTGTTAGTGCAAGATAGGTGCATGGTTTGCGCTGAACATACCATAGGCTCAGAAATCATTTTGGACGCACCCGATGGTACTCCTAGGTGATGAAGCTCAACCGGAAGCTCGCTTTTGGTCCGCTTTGGAGATAGTGTTAATCTTGATGCAAGATCGGTGCACGGTTTCCATCAAACGTACCATAGGCTCGGAAATCATTTTGGATGCACCCGATGGAGCTCCTAGGTGACGTGGGTCATGTGGAATCTCATTCGGTCCGTTTGGAGATGGTGTTAGTGTTAGTGCAAGATAGGGGCACGGTTTGCGCCAAACGTACCATAGGCTCAGATATCGTTTTGGACACACCCGATGAAACTCTTTGGGGACGTGGGTCATGTGGAATCTTGTTCGGTCTGTTTGGAGATGGTGTTTGTGTTAGTGCATGATAGGTGCATTGTTTGCGCTGAACATACCATACGCTTAGAAATCGTTTTGGACGCACCGGATGGTACTCCTAGGTGATGAAGGTCAACTGGAAGCTAGTTTCGGTCCGTTTGGAGATAGTGCTAATCTTGACGCAAGATCGGTGCACGGTTTGCGCCGAACGTACCATAGGCTCAGAAATCGTTTTGGATGCACCAGATGGAACTCCTAGGTGACGTGGGTGATGTGGAATCTCATTCGGTCCGTTTGGAGATGGTGTTAGTGTTAGTGCAAGATAGGTGCATGGTTTGCGCTGAACATACCATAGGCTCAGAAATCATTTTGGACGCACCCGATGGTACTCCTAGGTGATGAAGCTCAACTGGAAGCTCGTTTTGGTCCGTTTGGAGATAGTGTTAATCTTGACGCAAGATCGGGTGCACGGTTTGCATCGAACGTACCATAGGCTCGAAATCATTTTGATGCACCCGATGGAGCTCCTAGGTGACGTGGGTCATGTGGAATCTCATTCGGTCCGTTTGGAGATGGTGTTAGTGTTAGTGCAAGATAGGGGCACGGTTTGCGCCAAACGTACCATAGGCTCAGATATCGTTTTGGACACACCCGATGAAACTCTTTGGGGACGTGGGTCATGTGGAATCTTGTTTCGGTCTGCTTTGGAGATGGTGTTTGTGTTAGTGCAAGATAGGTGCATTGTTTGCGCTGAACATACCATACGCTCTTAGAAATCGTTTTGGACGCACCGGATGGTACTCCTAGGTGATGAAGGTCAATGGAAGCTAGTTTCGGTCCGCTTGGAGATAGTGCTAATCTTGACGCAAGATCGGTGCACGGTTTGCGCCCGAACGTACCATAGGCTCGTAAATCGTTTTGGATGCACCAGATGGAACTCCTAGGTGACGTGGGTGATGTGGAATCTCATTCGTTCCGTTTGGAGATGGTGTTAGTGTTAGAGCAAGATAGGTGCATGGCTTGCGCTGAACATACCATAGGCTCGTAAATCATTTTGGACGCACCCGATGGTACCCAAGGTGACGGCTCAATGGAAGCTCGTTTTGGTCCGTTTGGACATAGTGTTAATCTTGATGCATGATCGGTGCACGGTTTGCGCCTTAACGTACCATAGGCTCGGAAATCATTTTGGACACACCCGATGGAGCTCCTAGGTGACGTGGGTCATGTGGAATCTCGTTCGGTCCATTTAGAGATGGTGTTAGTGTTAGTGCAAGATAGGTGCACGGTTTGCAAGATAGGTGCACGGTTTGCGCCAAACGTACCATAGGCTCATATATCATTTTGGACGCACCGATGGAACTCCCTATACGTGACGTGGGTCATGTGGAATCTCGTTGTTCCGCTTTGGAGATGGTGTTAGTGTGAGTGCAAGATAGGTGCACGGTTTGCACCAAACGCACTATAGGCTCAGATATGGTTTAGAACGCACCCGATGATACTCCTAGGTGACGAAGCTCAAGCGGACGCTAGTTTCGGTCCATTTGAAGATAGTGCTAATCTTGGACGCAAGATCGGTGCACGCTTTGGCGCCCAAACGCACCATAGCCAACCAGAAATCGTATTGGACACACCCGATGGAACTCCTAGGTGACATGGGTCATGTGGAATCTCGTTCTCGTCCGCTTGGAGATGGTGTTTGTGTTAGTGCAAGATAGGTGCATGGTTTGCGCTGAACATACCATAGGCATAGAAATCATTTTGGACGCACCGGATGGTAATCCTAGGTGATGAAGCTCAACTGGAAGCTAGTTTCGGTCCATTTGGAGATAGTGCTAATCTTGACGCAAGATCGGTGCACGGTTTGCGCCGAACGTACCATAGGCTCGTAAATCGCTTTTGGATGCACCCGATGGAACTCCTTGGTGACGTTGGTGATGTGGAATCTCATTTTGGTCCGCTTTGGAGATGGTGTTAGTGTTAGTGCAAGATAGGTGCATGGTTGGCGCTGAAACATACCATAGGCTCAGAAATCATTTTGGACGCACCGATGGTACTCCTAGGTGATGAAGCTCAACCTGGAAGCTCGTTTTGGTCCGCTTTGGAGATAGTGTTAATCTTGATGCAAGATCGGTGCACGGTTGGCATCAAACGCACTATAGGCTCGAAATCATTTTGGATGCACCTGATGGAGCTCCTAGGTGACGTGGGTCATGTGGAATCTCATTCGGTCCGCTTGGAGATGGTGTTAGTGTTAGTGCAAGATAGGGGCACGGTTTGCGCCCAAACGCACCATAGGCTCAGATATCGCTTTGGACACACCCGGATGGAAACTCTTTGGGGACGTGGGTCATGTGGAATCTTGTTCGGTCTGTTTGGAGATGGTGTTTGTGTTAGTGCATGATAGGTGCATTGTTTATACTGAACATACCATACGCTTAGAAATCGTTTTGGACGCACCGGATGGTACTCCTAGGTGATGAAGGTCAACTCGAAGCTAGTTTCGTCCGCTTGGAGATAGTGCTAATCTTGACGCAAGATCGGTGCACGGTTTGCGCCTTTAACGTACCATAGGCTCAGAAATCGTTTTGGATGCACCAGATGGAACTCCTAGGTGACGTGGGTGATGTGGAATCTCATTCAATCCGTTTGGAGATGGTGTTAGTGTTAGTGCAAGATAGGTGAACGGGTTTGCGCTTAAACATACCATAGGCTCAGAAATCGCTTTTGGACGCACCCGATGGTACTCCTAGGTAACGTAAGCTCAACTGGAAGCTCGCTTTGGTCAGTTTGGAGATAGTGTTAATCTTGATGCAAGATCGGTGCATGGGTTTATGCCGAACGCACCATAGGCTCGAAATCATTTTGGACGCACCGATGGAGCTCCTAGGGTGATGTGGGTCATGTGGAATCTTGTTCGTCCGCTTGGAGATGGTGTTAGTGTTGATGCAAGATAGGGTGAACGGTTTTCCAAACGCACCAGAGGCTCAGATATCGCTTTTGGACGCACTGATGGACCTCCTAGGTTACGTGGGTCATATGGAATCTTGTTCGGTCCGCTTGGAGATGGTGTTAGTGTTGATGCAAGATAGGTGAACGGTTTGCGCTGAACATACCATAGGATCAGAAATCATTTTGGACGCACCCATTGGTACCCAAGGTGACGGGCTCAACCGGAGCTCGTTTTGGTCCGTTTGGACATAGTGTTAATCTTGATGCATGATCGGTGCCTGGTTTGCGTCGAACGTACCATTGGCTCGGAAATCATTTTGGACACACCCGATGGAGCTCCTAGGTGACGTGGGTCATGTGGAATCTCGTTCGTCCATTTGGGATGGTGTTAGTGTTAGTGCAAGATAGTGCACGGTTTGCAAGATCGGTTAACGTTTTATACCGAACGTGCCATAGGTCTCATATATCGCTTTGGATGCACCAGATGGAACTCCTAGGTGACGTGGGTGATGTGGAATCTCATTCGGTCCGTTTGGAGATGGTGTTAGTGTTAGTGCAAGATAGGTGCATGGTTTGCGCTGAACATACCATAGGCTCAGAAATCATTTTGGACGCACCCGATGGTACTCCTAGGTGATGAAGCTCAACTGGAAGCTCGTTTTGGTCCGCTTGGAGATAGTGTTAATCTTGATGCAAGATCGGTGCACGGGTTTGCATCAACGCACTATAGGCTCGGAAATCATTTTTACGCAGCCGATGGAGCTCCTAGGTGACGTGGGTCATGTGGAATCTCATTCGGTCCGCTTTGGGGATGGTGTTAGTGTTAGTGCAAGATAGGGGCAACCTGGTTTTGCGCCAAACGCATTTATAGGCTCGATATCGCTTTTGGACGCACTCGGATGGACCTCCTAGGTTACGTGGGTCATATGGAATCTTGTTCGGTCCGCTTGGAGATGGTGTTAGTGTTGATGCAAGATAGGTGAACGGTTTGGCGCTGAACATACCAGGCTCAGAAATCATTTTGGACGCACCTCGTTGGTACTCCAAGGTGACGAAGCTCAACCGGAAGCTCGCTTTTGGTCAGTTTGGAGATAGTGTTAATCTTGATGCAAGATCGGTGCACAGTTTGCGCCGAACGTACTCATAGGCTCGGAAATCATTTTGGACGCACTCCGATGGAGCTCCCAGTGACGTGGGTCATGTGGAATCTTCTTGGTCTGTTTGGATAT